>CM055279.1:3434374-3531928 GCA_029237695.1 Conchocele bisecta
TTTACAGGTGCTTCGAAGGATGACGTGAGTTTGTCAGGCACAAGGCCGAATGCTCGAAGAGCGAGCGCGAGTTTGCTACAGTGAGGCTTCGATGGAGGTTTCTGCTTGGAGGTGAGTAAACAATTGTTTATGTCAGTTGCCATGACAATATGGAGTTTGCAGTTGCACATGCCTCATATAGGTTTGCATTTTTTTCTACAGATATCAGTAACTTAGGCCTAAAAAAATATGTTTGTTTCCGGTTACCCTCCCCTCCCTAGATTTTGTTTTTTAGTAATAAGTAATAATACAAAAAAAATCACTGAAATCATCCAATGAAACGTGATTTGCCAACATAGTTGTTTAGTATACACTATATAAACTTAAATAGTTAGCCATGACATATATTACTCTAAATTTGGCGTGGATCTGATGTCAATAGAAGACAAAAAGTTTTTACAAAATAAAAACTTTTGTCTACCTACGTATCTATTATTTTTTTAGCGTAATAGTAAACAAACACATTTTCTTTGGCCTTAGTTAATGCAAACAGTGTAAGTCCAGATCAGACTGCACAAAAGTGCAGTCTGTTCTGGGCCTACACTGATTGCAAATTCAACAAAATAATTGCTGTAGTTAGTCGGAGATGTTTTTAGGCAGCTCGTTTGCTGACAGTTATGAAGTTTACAATCAGTGTCGCCCGATATCAGCCTGATCCAGGTCTAAAATGTTCCATCATTCAGTGAACGATGTGTTTACTACTGTTTGAAGGTACACGATATTTGCAACTGTTGCTCACGCTCAGTAAATATTTCAATTAAATCAAACAACCAATCAATGAATCAATTAGTAAATCATCAAATCAATGAATCAATTAGTAAATCATCAAATCAATCAAGCAACCGACTATTAATCCAGTCAACCAGCCAGACATTAAGCGAGCGAAAAGAATGACCGACCAACCAATTATAAAGCCAAACATCCAACTAACCAAAGGTATGCGTTGTGCACTAGGGGTTAGAACACCTGACTTCCAATCTGGAGGTCTTGGGCGAAACAATACTTTCATAGTATTTCCATCCCACTGATCTGTCGGATGAGACTTTAAACAGTAATCCCGTCTCTATATGACATTAGCTGTTGCTGGGACGTTAAACCCTTTCACTTTTCACAAAACATAAAAATGAGCGACCAACCAATTTTACAGCGAAACATCCAACTAACCAATACATATAACAATAATCCAGCCAACCAGTCAACCACCTAACTAACCACGTATCTACAATCACCCAACAAACGGATGGACCAACACAGTTACACACATACTGACCGACCCACCCTCCTACCCACCCATCGACCTACCCACCCATCCACCCACGTCCTATTCACCCACCAACCAACCAAAATTCCAACCAACCACCCCAAAATGAACCAAGATACCAACATATCCACACACCAAGCAACCCACCAATCAACCAACCAACAAAGCAACCCACCAATCAACCAACCAATCTATCTGTCGACCAATTAACCAACCCACCAATCAACCAACCAATCTATCCACCGACCAATCAACCAACCAATCCAACCAACCAACCCACCAAACAACCAACCATGCAACCAACAAACCAACCATCCAATATATGCACCACCCAGCCAACCAACCACCCACCAACCACCCACCCCACCAAACAACCAAACAACCAACCAACCACCCAACCCACCAACTATCCAACAACCGCACCCAACCAAGCAATCAACCAACCATCCAACATATCCACCAACCACCCAACTGATGACCACAGCACCTGCGTCCTAGATTAAAAGAATATTTTATTTCATTTCATCATGTAGATGAACATGCATACATACATAATACGATGTTAGGCGATGGTAGGATACATAAACAGGATTAGGAAACTGATTTCTAAAAGCTTATTTGAATTCTTCATATGAATGGCTCACCCGTGTCCTTGTAGACGCCAGCACCACATACACCAGTTGGAGAAATCGTTCAACAAGAGGCGTCTGGAGAACCAGGCAAGACGCTGCCTTCACGGCTGGCGCTTCGTCATCCAGTGGAAACACGCAGCAACACGCCTCCACGAAAGACAGCTCGTGCAATCTGCATTCTACTCCTGGCAGGCTTGCACCTTACAACAGCTGCACGACAAACATATGGCTCAAATGTGTGTTTCTGCCCTCTTCCACTATCACCCAATCAAAATACCCCCGACATTACAATGGCTGCACAACAAACATATGTTTCAATTGCAGATCGTGAGGGGAAAATATGTGTTTCTGCCCTCTTCCGCTATCACCCTATCAAAATACCCCTGACATTACAATGGCTGCGCGACAAACATATGGCTCAATTGCAGATGGTGAGGAGAAAATATTTGTTTCTGCAACTTCCATCTACCAATCAAAATATTGATTTCCTCTCTCCCGCTATCACCCAATCAAATACACTCGACTTTACAATGGCTACACAATAAACATTTGGCTCAGAATGAGAGGAACAGTAATTATTCTGTGTGTGGCCTCACCATCATAAAAACAAAATATTGATTTTACCCTTTCGCTATCTGCCTACCCACCGAAATACCCCCCCCCCCCCCACCCCCCCCCCCCCATGTTATACGAGTTTCACGACAAATATATGACTGCAACTCTATGGTGTGGCAAAAATATTTATTTTCCAATCAAAATACCCCATATTTTATAAAAGTTACATGATAAACATATGGCTCAAGTGCAAATAGTGAGACGAAGATATTTATTTCCCAATCAGAATACCCCCAATGTTATAATAGTTACATGACAAACATATGGCTCAAATGCAGGGAAAAGTCGATATTTTGTTTTTGGTCTCCCCATCTGCACAGGTTTTTTGGCCCCCTCCTTTTCAGCTTTTTATAGCTATACTGGAGTCAGGTCGTCCGTCCGTCCGTCCGTCCATCCGTCCGTAAACTTAACATCAGAGAAATATTGTTATAACTTCTATTTCCTTCATCTAAAATGCTTAATATTTCACACATACATTCCTGTAAGGATCTACTACCATGCTGTGCCAAATCCACGACCGTACAACCCCCGCTGATCCCAAGGTCAAGGTCAAATACTTAGTACAAAACTTAACATCAGAGAAATATTGTTATAACTTATATTTCCTTCATATAAAATGCTTAATATTTCACACATGCATTCATGTAAGGCTCTACTACCATGTTGTGCCAAATCCACGACCGTCCAACCCCCGCTGATCCCATGGTCAAGGTCAAATACTTAGTCTCTTTACAAAACTTAACATCAGAGAAATATTGTTATAACTTCTATTTCCTTCATCTAAAATGCTTGATATTTCACACATGCATTCCTGTAAGGCTCTACTACCATGCTCTGCCAAATCCACTACCGTCCAACCCCCGCTGATCCCATGGTCAAGGTCAAATACTTAGTCTCTTTACACAACTTAACATCAGTGAAATATTGTTATAACTTCTATTTCCTTCATCTAAAATGCTTAATATTTCACTGTAAGGCTCTACTACCATGCTGTGCCAAATCCACGACCGTCCAACCCCCGCTGATCCCAAGGTCAAGGTGAAATACATGGTCTCTTTACAAAATCTTAACATCAGAGAAATATGTTATAACTTCATCTAAAATTCTTAATATTTCATGCATGCATTCCTCTAAGGCTCTACTATCATGCTGTGACATATCCCCGCTGATCCCAAGGTCAAGATCACATACTTAGTCTCTTTACAAAACTTAACATCAGAGAAATCGGTTATAACTGCTATTTCATTGCTCGGATCTGCTTCACATTCACGTTCGTGCCGCCCTCCGCTAAGCCCAGAGTCAAGGTTATAACTTCTATTTCCTTCATTGCATATTCTTAATATTTCATGCATGCATTCCTCTACTATCATGCTGTTACATATCCCCGCTGATCTCAAGGTCAAGGTCACATACTTAGTCTCTTTACAACACTTAACATCAGAGAAATCGGTTATAACTTCTACTTCCTTCCTCGGATCTGCTTCACATTTCACACTCGCATTGCTTCAATGGACCTCTACCACAAGCCCACACACTTGGAAAATGTTACATATTTAGGGGTACCTGGGCCCACGCGGGGGGTATTCCATAAGCCTCGCTTACTGACCAATCTAGTTTTTTTTCATTTATTGATGCTTTTAGGCATATTTAATGTATTTATAGACCTCGATCCGTTACTTCAACCTGTGCCCATCTGGGGCCCGTTTCACTAAACATCGTGCAAAATTAGGATCATCTGTAAATTTCACATTAACACTGTTTTCTTGTAAACAATTATGGATTTACATGTATTGAGTATAGGCTGCATATGTATAGGCTGCATATATGCAGCCTATGCTCAATAAATGTAAATCCATCAATTGAAATTTCCAGAAGATCCTAAATTTGCACTTACGAACATTTTAGTCGCACAAAGTTTAGTGAAACGACCGCCTGATGATGGCAATTGTCGTTTCCTGCATTCTAAGTGTTCAATGTGTTGCAGGATAAGATTGTGGCCATTCAGCATAAGTTTTTCCACAAGTGGCGCGGCACGGTCCTGAGGCGTCAGTCATATGCCGAGGAGGCTATCGGCTTTCTAAAACAACAACAAGCGGACAATCGCCTCCAGTCGGCATTCAACTTCTGGAGGAGACATTTCCGGGCCACATTGGTCGCCAGGTGTGTTGCAGTAAGGCCAGAAAAACAAAATTGCTGATTCTAATCCTCTCCTGCAACTAAATTGCAAAATAACTATTGTATCCTGGAAGATCGACGGGGGACACTATGGATGTGACACCGAACATCGTCCGCATCCGCCGTAGACACTTCTTGTCTGAAGCATAACTCAAATTTCCTCAAATACGCCAATACACACCTTATCTGGAGCTCTGTGACCCAAAGGTGGGTCGCATGCAAGAATGATAACTCTAGCCTCACTAATATTTTACACATCCAATTTTTAGTTTGATTGTGGAATTTATGATGGTCTCCCTTAAATGTGAATTTCCATCCTATCTTTATTTGACATTACATAGCTCCAGATAAGTTGTGTATTTGCTTAAATACCCAATTAAAATTGCCAAAAACTCAATTGAAATCAGAAGTAGCGAGTATCAAAAAGCAATAAAAGTGTTGTGGTACCTTTATCATGCTGCAGAAAACAATAAACAATAAATTTCGATGAAAATTCCAAGACATGTTTTCATTTCGAAGCAAACTATTCTTTTGTGTTGGTGGGCCGTTAAGCACCATTTCATTCCCCCTCTATGTGACCTTGTTGAAGTGACATAAAACCACAATCAAAACCATTGTATCATAAAGGTGCATTTGTGTCTGTAACTTTGTTGTTCAACTGATATCAAACCAAAACCGTTCAAATAAAATCTTTATGCAGAGAAAACAAAATTTTATTTGATCAGATTGCTAAATGTGTGTGTTACATGTATATTCAAGTGCATGAAGCAAAGAACAACGTATTGTATATCTGTGCCTTTAATGCAGAGAAAACGAGAAGATCCGGGTGCGTCGCGTAGCCCGACAGGCACTACAGGAATGGCACAGATACGCCGAGGTCTCGCTGAGCAACGCCGTGAACAAGTTTGCCGCCGCCATTGGGCTGCAGGGAGATAACTCTGTGGCGGACGTCGTGAATGACGCAGATGGACTCGAAGCTGGTGGGTTGGTTGGAAAATGGGGCGCGTATAGGCCTCGCCAAATCCACTCGTCTTCTCATACTGATGAGTGAATATTTGATCTGTAGCCTATTTCGCCAAAATTGCAAAGTTTACTTATCTTTGAGGGAGACATTTTCAATTTAAGGATAAATTTATAAAACATTATTTTTTTACTGAATTTATTACATTTTGGCCGTGATAATGTAAATTCAGTATAAGAATTCTGCATAATTTTAATCATCAAATATATGCAGTCTCTAGTTCTATATGCAATAATGCATTTCCGGAAAAATAAATTATTACTTCCTCAAAGTATACTTAGCTAGATAAGTATATATGCTTAGCAATTTTGGTGAAATCGGCTACTGGATGAGTGTTAATTTTAAAAGACAGTGCGGCATAAAACATTAAAATTAAAACATATAAGTATGCATGAATTGAAATCTATTCTGGATGAGTGGAAAATTCTATGTCTATGGTTTCTTTAAACTTCTTACAAGAAAAATGTTTGTACAAGTTTTTTATTATATTAATTTGTTTCTCATGTTAAAGTGGTTAACTAAACTAAACTCTCAATGTAGTATAAAAATGGAAGTGTTAAAACATTTGCCATAGACTCCATTTAGATGCTAAGATGAAGCATTACAAGCCACATAGGCAGTTGCAGATATTGCTTGTTATAGAGCGGGATGGGTTAGATATTAGAACACCAATCCGGAGGTTCTGGGTTCAAATCTCGCCTAGGGCATTGACAAATACTTTCATAGTATTTCCTTCCCACTGGTCTGTCGGATGAGACTTTAAACTGTGGTCCCGTCTCTGTATGACCTTAGCTGTTGTTGGGACGTTAAACCCATTCACTTTCATTTGTTATAGAGATTTTCACTTTGCATAATTTGGCATATTGTAAGACGTGCTTATTGCCGATAAGTGGTACAAATTCCAGAGCTATAAATCATCAGTGAGGTGAGAATCTGGTATTTTATTATGCGAAAGAAAATGATGTGTAAAACTGACGTTGACTGCATACCAACTCGTGCCATGTTGAACAAACCCTTTATCTCCAATCTCAATTTATTGTATTTTTGTCACAGACTACATTTCTATGCTTTCAGAAATATATGCCCTCCACTCGTAGCCGACTATTTAATCTCCATGCATTCTTGTCCCAACCGACTGTATATGATCAATCTGTTGGGAGAATGTGATGGGTAATTTAACGATCGGGGTTCATCCTTACCGGAATTTCGACTGAAATTTTGTGTGTGACAGTTGAATCTGGTTATACCCCTTATGTGAGTATTATGATTATTCGTAATCCTATTTTAGGGGAAGGGGCCAAGTGACTTGGTGTGGTATTGACTTGGCACCAGGTCAGGTTATTCTAATTTTAGGGCTGAATATATTTTTTCTCGATGTAAATATTGTGTTCTGATTTTGGGATGTTCCCCCAATGCAGCTACGGTTGTTAAAATGAGCCAGCCAGAGTTGGTCGGTCTGCAGTGTTGCTCCCAGTGGTGTATCAGACTTGCTGCAGTTGACAATTTGTACTTCTTAATTACAATAGTTTGGTGCATATAGTGTTTACCCTGTCTGTCCGTCTGTCAGTAGACAAGTTTCCATGTCCGGCGAAATGCTTCTACATATTTTGGTTGTTCGCTGTCCCACCGATCCATCCGCTTATACCTCCATCCAGTTATGCCCCTTTTTCGACTCTGAAAATAATCACTCACTCGTTCATTGCTGTTGTATTCATGAATGCTCAACAGCGGTGGCATTTTGTTTTACAATTTTCTAGTTTTAAAATGTTACTCCCGTTCTTTTCATTGGTAGGTTTAACTATTTAAAAGTTAATTATTTCTATCCACTTCCAGAAGCTGGTGGTTCCGACGAGCAGCTGGAGTTGATGTTTGAACCATTGAACCTTGACCTTGACGTGACCCCTGGCTCCCTGCTGAGTCCGCGCCAACATTCGACGCAAACTCCGCGCGCACGGTCGGTCCAGAGTCCTCGCACGCCGAGGACCCCACGTCTTACGTCGTCCTGCGCTACCCCGCTCAGAAGGTACTTGTTACACCTCCGGCATACAAACTATGTCCAGGGTTGTATAGTTTTCATATTTATGTCCGTCGGTCCGGGCGCACAATGGGGGTCTTAGGTGGTTGGAGGTGTTGCCTAAGACAAAAGAAAACAATGCAACTTATTTTGTAACCGCTTAAGAATATTGTTTCTTAGGTTGTCATTCTTTTGTTGGGAAACAATGGACGTATTACCTAAGGGGTGTATCGTATGGGGCATCCATCCGTCTGTCCGTCCGTGAGCCTCTGTTCATTTGATCTAGTGTTTTCAGAGTAGGGATGACCAAATATATTGCCTGGGACAAGTTAACACAGTGACTGGCCAACTTAACCCATTTCAGTCTAAGGATAAGATTTTTTTTGTTGAAAAAAATCTCATTATTTTGTTTATTTGTCCATAAATGTACATATTGTTACGTCTTTGTCATTTTGTATGTGACAGTTGAATCTGGTTATACCCCTTTTGTGAGTATTACGATATTCGTAATCCTATTTTAGGGGAAGGGGCCAAGTGACTTTGGTGTGGTATGGACCTGGCACCAGGTCAGGTTATTCTAATTTCAGGGCTGAATATATTTGTTCTCGATGTAAATATTCCGGTCTGATTTTGGGATTTTCCCCCCAATGCAGCAGGTTAAAATGGGATTGAACCCGTTTGCCCAGCCTTACATGACCTTAGCTGTTGATAGGCCGTTAAACACTAATAAACAAACAAACAAACATATTGTTACCACTTTGAAGTGTCTCGTTGATACGTTTCAAACAAGTGGTAACAACATATACTTTTGAGATGAAGTAAAGAAAATAGGATGTTTTTCTCAAAAACTTTGTACTACTATAATTGTAGTATTCTATGCAGTATACCATATATCTAGAAATACCAGGCTCGTGTTTTTTGATGTCTTGTTTATATCACATATTTATAGGAATTCTGGATATACTGTATGCTATACCATAATCACTATATGCTGTATAGGTCACCCAGTCTATAGAGTACGTCTGTGGCTCTCTGCTCAACCCCAACTTTCTGGACCAATCTATCTGTCTATATACGTCTATTGTAGACTGTTCTCCCCAGACAGCCATGCCAGTCTCACCCAGTCTATAGAGTATGACGGTGGCTCTCTGCTCAGTCCCAACTTTCTGGATCAATCTATCTATCTATATACGTCTATTGTAGACTGTTCTCCCCCGGCAAGAACCATGCCAGCCTCACCCAGTCTATAGAGCACGACTGTGACTCTCTGCTCAGTCCCAACTTTCTGGACCAATGTATCTATCTATATACGTCTATTGTAGACTGTTCTCCCCCGGCCGGAGCCATGCCAGCCTCACCCAGTCTATAGAGTATGACGGTGGCTCTCTGCTCAGCTCCAACTTTCTCGACGCTCGATTTGAGATGGAGCACGCTGTGAAGACAGAAAGCAGGAGGGTAAGTTTTCTCTTGTAAGTCTGGCCATCTGTGGCTGTGACGTATGTCATTTGAGACAAGTCTTATGATGTTTGTCGCGCCTGCTTTAGAAGAGGTGGCCGCTTTTTCTGTCGTCGTCATTGTCCGTGTCTTCATACGAAATGTCAAAATGTTTGTACAAGCTTCGTCATCTTGGTATAACTTCAATATTACTTGACGGATTGCTTCAATATTTGGACACTTGATGCATGTGAGCATTTGGAACACACTCATGCCGCTATTAACATGACCTTGACATTTTTTACCTTTACATTTTTGCGGAAACACTTTTTTTGCATCAAAAAGTTTGTACAAGCTTTACCTTTTTCTTGTTTTAAGCATGCACTTCTCTTACAGATTTGTGTTGCTTACTTTAGTACATGCCCATGATCATGTTACGGTCAAATGCCGCGGCAGGCGACACCGCTTCCGTGGCAGAATTCTTGTGTAGCTATGTAGGTGTGTGATTTGCCATGAAAAGTATGTACACAATTTATGACATGTTCCGTAAATGACATCGAAAGTTGACAACATTTTCAGAACAAATGCGCTTTGACTCCATTTGCAGTTGTAAGTATTTTTAATGCAAAATCGCACATCGTCTGATGTACAAAATCACATGTTTCATTGATTGAATGGCGAACAGTGCAGATCCTGATCAGACTGGGTGCACAGGCTGATCTGGACCTACATTAGTAGCAAAAACCATCAGTCCCATTTCTCCAGTCACAGTCACATATAACTAACTGTTGCTGCGATGTTAAACCAATTCACCCCTCAGGTATACTTTCTGGCACACGAGAGTTGAATCCAGCTATACCCGTTGTAAAGTAGTAAGATTAGTATGTCAAGGTCATTACCAAGGTCAGGAATGATCGAGACAAATTGTCTCCCCCAATTATCATATGAACCAAGTATACTTCAATTGTTATGACGTTATGGCCAATATAGCTTGATCCGACGAACGAAAAGTGGTAACCATGCAGTTGAAGTGTAAGGGATAGGCCAGAGTAGATAAGTACACGTAGTCACTTAATCACTTATAATGTACACTATATTACATGGGGAACACACAGGAATACATGATACATTGATATGCGAACATCACTGTACTGTGCATGATACTATTCAATTACTACAAGGTTGTAAGCCAATCGACTGTTATACTTTAACGCAACTTAAAAGCTATAGACGAATAAACTCGGTATGTGGTATCTCAATGGTCCCGTAGTGGACAATAGTATGAATGCACAAGTACTTTGATGATCGCTAATCAAAGTTAAATAACATACAAGTATAACATTGCATAACGAACATTGGAGGACAAAATGACAATCATCTGAGCTACCCAGTGCTGGCGTATCTCAATAGATAGTGTAACCTCTGGTATCAAGGTCCAAGGTCTGCCTCACCCGCAATATGAGGTCTAGTCAACAATATGGCTATAATCCAACTTCAAGTGGATTAATCCATAAACAATATATGTAGTCTTACTACAATCCTTTAGCCATGATATGCCATGATAGGAGTATTACCATACACTATCAAAGTATACATATGTATTGCCTATGCAATATATTTTCAAAGTATGAATGTCAAAGTCAAAGCCGGATGTGGTTACATCACATGATAGTCAATAACGATAATGTTCCGGAAGCTGGTTCCCGGGAAGTAAAGTTCCACAGGTAGTATTATCTCCGGAAATGGTGGACCAGATGTAAAGTTCCTATGGTATCACTCGACTGTAGCAACCCGTTTGTGGTAGACCGGATGTAAAGTATCCATGATGAATCAATGGGTTGTAATACCGGAAGTGGTAGACCGGATGTAAAGTTCCGATTATAATACAAAATGGCGATTATCACGTTGGCTAAGACGCCGGGAAAAGTTTCACTTAGGTGACATTCAACTCGGTGGTAGTATAATGATATGATATGTGTGTGTGCGTTTCACTTCACTAAACTATGGCTGTGACTGTCTGCTGAACGCGAGGTAGCTATCACACACTGCTCTATACAGGCCTGTACCCGGAGCTGCTACACACACTGCGCCAGACAGACGTACGGACACTCGGACGACCCGATACTCTGCACTGACTGGGGTCTGCCCTCAAACGAGTGGACCAAAACGTCCAATGTGGCTCGCTGGAGCGTTCTCAAGAGGCTACAAAAAATGAAATGAATCTCCAATTACTGGACGAATACGCACAGACAGACAGACAGGATGCACAACAGACTAAAACGGGAATCGAGCAACGGCAAATCACAGCTGAAATAAAATGTTCTAGGTACATACCAAAATCCTCCGTGTCACTGGTGAATACAGTACTAGTCTTCTGTAACCAGAAAATATGTGTCCCGCCAACACATAGCGAGACATCGCTTATATACGCACCAGTGAAACCATGCACGGAATAATGGATATGCCTACCCCTCGTACGACATCTCACATAAATACTACAAAACCATGGCTTTTGCCATGTCACCCATGGGTTATATTTGGCATAAATATATGTTCCCACGCCTTAAATTCAACCAAACCAGTGTACAGCCCTCGTGGAATAAATACCATCCAACATGGTATACCCCACACTACCATAAATCTGCACACTATAGACCCAGATCTCATAATCCGAAATCTACTCGACTGGTCTCGACAATGCGAAGGTCGCTTCTTGGCCCCGCCAAACCCCTCCATAACGGTCCTACGGCTATACACTCAAATGAGAGTGTAGCACATACTAAACTCAAATATCGTGGTCATTTACGGAAATATCACGACACAAACATCACCATTATGGGATCTGATATATCCGTGTTGGCCAGTACCAGGCTATGCTGAAACACTAACCGGTAGCATACATAACAGGGCAGACCATGGTATGGTCTGCGCTGTATACTGGCTTCACCTACAGAAGGTCCCTTATATGGTGAAACACTGACACGCGGACAAACTCGGCTGGCACGGACAGTGGACATCCGTAATACTAAAAGGTATCTTTTCCCTAGCGAAACCAGCACACGCAGTCAACGAGTTCTCTACCACACACATGCATAGTCTGTGGCAAATATGGCGTGACATCAGTAAAACATTGCTCATAAACTAGACGTATATTTAAATCCGCAAATAGGACACGCATAAACGTATCTCCACCAATACAACATAAGCCCCCTTATTACACGCACATTGTACATGGCAATGTACATGCCAAACCACAGGTGTGCAAAAACCACAGGTGTGTGAAACCACAGGTATGTGGAATCACAGGGATGTGAAACCAATAATACGCACAACAATACAACACAGTACCACACATCACAAATATACAATTATACGGATTTCAGAATGTACAAGAATACACGTGTCACGCGACATATCTCCCCCCTAAACAAAAAGTGTTTACACTTTCGTGCATAATCGCGAGACACGTTGGCACAGCTGAATCTACCCCGATATCCTGCTCAAGTAGCCTGCCCACTTTATCTCATGTTTCCCTATATGGGTGTGTCCTGGTGTGTCCCTCAGGACATGGGTGAACTCCCGTAAGATCTCTTTGACTTGGGTCTTTTGTTTCTTGCCTAAATCAGGCGACAGGTCAACTTTGCTCTCCGTATCGGACTCTAATCCCCTGGGACATAACATGTTTTCTTCGGCACTACACCCACTTGGACTAGGATCCCCCTCTACTGTGTCTTCTATCACGGCCGCATTTATTACAGTGAGTATTCCCTTCCCCGGGTGCTCAGGCCTAGTCTCGTACCTCTTTAACATGTTTGCATGAAAGGTTTTCAACTTCCCTCCCATGTCAACTCTATAGTCCCACTCATTAACTACCTCTGTTATGGGGTATGGTCCCTTCCACCTAAGAAGCAAATTTGTTGTTGTCTGTCGGTAGTAGTACAAGTGCCTGATCTGCCACTGCATACTGCCTCTACTACGAGTCTTACGGTTGTAGTACTTTGCGTACTTTTTGGACGCACTCTTCAAGTTCTCATGCGCGATTTCGCACGTTTTCTCGAGCCGTTCGCGCAAGTCGAGGACGTTACTGATACGTCGTTTTGACGTTGTCCTCTATGTCCTTCTCGGACCACAGATCTCTTAGTATGCTCATAGGACCTCGAACGGTCCTTCCGTACAATAGTTCAAACGGTGAGAAAGTCAAACTTTCTTGAGGGACTTCGCGATACGCGAATAAGAGCGCGTTAATGTATTTGTCCAATCTTTGGGACGTTCGCTTGCCATTCTACGAAGCATTTGCTTTAACGTACCATTGAACCGTTCCACGAGACCGTTACACTGTGGGTGGTACGGTGTCGTGGTTAATTGTCTCAGCGATAACAATCTACTAACTTCCTCCATGACTGCGACGTAAATTGACTACCCCTATCGGTGAGCATCTACCTCGGGGATACCCAGTCTACTGAACATATCCACGAGAGCTTCCGCGACTCGTTCGGCCTCGATGCCTGGTAGTGGTACCGCTTCTGGGTACCTAGTTGCATAATCAACTAACGTTAGTATGTAACGATTCTTCCGATCGGTAGCTGGAAAAATTGGTCCCTACAATATCAACTGCGACTCGTTTGAACGGAGTGTCTATCAACGGCATAGTTCCCAACGGAACCTTGGTGATGTGTCCCTTTGACACAGTCTTTTGACATATGTCACAAGACCTACAAAACCGTGTAATGTCACTGCCCACGCCTGGCAATAAAATTCTGATAACACTCGATCAGTTGTCTTCTTAATCCCCTAAATGGCCCGCCATGATTGATTCATGTGCCACTTTCATCACGGTAGTCCTAAGTGTTTTTGGGACTACCAGCTGATGGTACATCCTACCTGACCCTATCGATTCGAAATTACGATACAACAAGTCTTTTCGGTATGCGAATTTCGATTTGTTTCCGTTCTTACTTGACCGTACCGTTCCGTCTTTTGCATTATTTCGAACTGACGTCAATGTGACGTCATGTGCCTGCGCCTCTTTGAATTCATCGCGTGATACGTTCGCGATTGCGGTAGGGACTTTGAGGGTCTTATATGATTCGTCTCGGGCTGTCGTTTGTGACCTAGTTTCAACTGCGCACGATTTAGCGCCTCTAAAATCCGATATCACCGGTAACTCTGACCCGTCTACATTACCTATGGTAACATCATACATTGTATCTGTCATGCAAAGGGCTTCTACCCGACCTTTGAAAAAAGGTGTATCTAGATCTACCCGGGCGGTAGGAATTCCACTCATTTTGCTCCTATTTACCAGCATGCATGTTGAAACTTTGCTTAAAAACATGCTGATCTGTGTACTAAGCTTTCCCTGACGACCACCCCGGTACACCAGTATCTCGCATTACTGTGACCTTTTTCCCATTTAATGTGCCCTCTGCTACGGGTAGCCTATCCATACCAAATGTACATCCGTTAATCAACTCCGGCTGTATCTCGCTACCTGAACATACAATAGTGGTGTCGGTATCAACCACACAGAAATTTCCTTGGTTTTCCCCTGGTTGTTCCGTGTTTTGCCATCTACCTCTACCTCTGCCTCTAGTGTGCCTTCCACTTCTACCTCTACTTCTACCTCTGTACCGACCTCTCTGTTCTTTATCTGCAAAACTTACATGTTTTCTCTTCCTCGACTGCTGCTGCTTTGTAAGCTGAGGATCGGTCACGCTTAGGACAATCGTAGGACATGTGACCTTCTTTGCCACAATGGTAACATGTGCCGCGATGCCTATCATAGCCGTTCCTGCTGGTACTTCTATCATAACTACCCCTACTTGGGCTTCTATTGTGGTCTCTATTCTGATATCTGTCCCTATCTCGACTCCTATCTCTGGATCGATTATCTGCACTACTTACCTTGCGCCTCTGGTTATCTACTGACCTGTACTCAGTTCTGTTGCTAGTACTGTTCCTCTGAACTACATACTTGCTACCTCCTCTAGCTTCTGCAAAGTAATCTGCCTGAACCGCCATCTGATCTATCGAGTCAAATGTTTTCTCTTTGAGAAATAAGTAGAGCTCACGACTGCATATACTTAACATCTGATCTCTGATCATGTAGTCTAATACTCCTTCATATGTTCTATTCACCTTACCTAACTCAAACCATCTATCTAAATAGTTCTTTGACCGACTGACATATTGCACAAATGATTCACTGTGATCAGGTTTGGTGTTTTTGAACATGCGTCTGAACCCATCTTCTGTTAGATCAAAACATTTCAACAATGCGGATTTCAACTTATCATAGTCAAGAGCATCATCAATAGGTAGTCTAGAATATACATCTAATGCCTTGCCCTTCAATAAAGCACTCAAGTGTAGTGACCACTTATCTCTCCCCCACCTTTGAATTGCTGCGTACCTCTCAAATCTAGCTAAGTAGCTATCCATGTTGTCATTATTCTGATCAAAATGTGGCAGCTTCGGACCGAATGCTCTGCCATAGTCCCTATCATGTCTATCTTCATCTACTACTTCTCCCCTTTCTACTTTTGCCATTTCTACCTGATGCTTAGTGTCTAATTCTCGCAATTTGAATTCTAGAGCTAACTGCGCTTCATTGGCATCTAATCTATCTTTCCCCATCTGTCGCTCAATCTCTTTAGCCAACCGCTCAGCATCTAACCTATCTTTCTCAGCCTGCCTAGCCTCTAGTCTTTCCTGTCTTTCTCTCTCTGCTACTTCCTTTACAAAGGCCCTTAAACTCTGAATCTGCTAGCCCTAAGCTTTTGCCTATGTCATTAGCTCCTTAATGGACGACATTCTCACTCTCAACTCAACTCCGGATTATCGATTTACACGCTTTACCCGACGGTACACAAGGTCTCTAGCACTCAAATCACTTGGTGATTTGTGCGAGTCTCTTGCTTCACGTCTATAAGGTTAAAGTAAATCAATCCGGTCTCTACTCCTAACGACGGTATAAGTTTCTCAATTCGGGTAAGTCAATCCGGTATATGTATAGTCTAATGTAATGGTATATTTACCATTCCCTCTCTAAGGTACTGGACACAAATATTGGGGACTGGTTATAGACACCTGGCAGGATATAGTATTGTTCATACACACTATAATAGTGGTAGTAATCTCGCCTCAGATGCAGAAGTGTCTAGTGCTAACCTAGAACACCCGCTGTGCCATCATCACAGGGAGGTACTATTCAACAAATCCAAAGTTACAATGACCCTTACATCCACTATCTCACCAGATCGTCTCAACTCTATACTTCTGTACCTAGGTAGTCAAATCATGTATGTGGTGATGTATTAGTGCCTAAGTGTTGGAGTGCATCTTACATTAACTCCCAAGGCAAACAAATACAAGATTGAATTTTGACGACGCTAGGGGTACAGCTATTCTAGCCTCCTTACTTCAACTGCTTTGAAGAAACTGATTATAAAAAGAGGAAACAAAACCCCACTTCTGACACCATTGTCAAGGTCATTACCAAGGTCAGGAATGATCGAGACAAATTGTCTCCCCCAATTATCATATGAACCAAGTATACTTCAATTGTTATGACGTTATGGCCAATATAGCTTGATCCGACGAACGAAAAGTGGTAACCATGCAGTTGAAGTGTAAGGGATAGGCCAGAGTAGATAAGTACACGTAGTCACTTAATCACTTATAATGTACACTATTATTACATGGGGAACACACAGGAATACATGATACATTGATATGCGAACATCACTGTACTGTGCATGATACTATTCAATTACTACAAGGTTGTAAGCCAATCGACTGTTATACTTTAACGCAACTTAAAAGCTATAGACGAATAAACTCGGTATGTGGTATCTCAATGGTCCCGTAGTGGACAATAGTATGAATGCACAAGTACTTTGATGATCGCTAATCAAAGTTAAATAACATACAAGTATAACATTGCATAACGAACATTGGAGGACAAAATGACAATCATCTGAGCTACCCCAGTGCTGGCGTATCTCAATAGATAGTGTAACCTCTGAGTATCAAGGTCCCAAGGTCTGCCTCACCCGCAATATGAGGTCTAGTCAACAATATGGCTATAATCCAACTTCAAGTGGATTAATCCATAAACAATATATGTAGTCTTACTACAATCCTTTAGCCATGATATGCCATGATAGGAGTATTACCATACACTATCAAAGTATACATATGTATTGCCTATGCAATATATTTTCAAAGTATGAATGTCAAAGTCAAAGCCGGATGTGGTTACATCACATGATAGTCAATAACGATAATGTTCCGGAAGCTGGTTCCCGGAAGTAAAGTTCCACAGGTAGTATTATCTCCGGAAATGGTGGACCAGATGTAAAGTTCCTATGGTATCACTCGACTGTAGCAACCCGTTTGTGGTAGACCGGATGTAAAGTATCCATGATGAATCAATGGGTTGTAATACCGGAAGTGTAGACCGGATGTAAAGTTCCGATATAATACAAAATGGCGATTATCACGTTGGCTAAGACGCCGGGAAAAGTTTCACTTAGGTGACATTCAACTCGGTGGTAGTATAATGATATGATATGTGTGTATGGCGTTTCACTTCACTAAACTATGGCTGTGACTGTCTGCTGAACGCGAGGTAGCTATCACACACTGCTCTATACAGGCCTGTACGGACCCGGAGCTGCTACACACATGCGCCAGACAGACGTACGGACACTCGGACGACCCGATACTCTGCACTGACTGGGGTCTGCCCTCAAACGAGTGGACCAAAACGTCCAATGTGGCTCGCTGGAGCGTTCTCAAGAGGCTACAAAAATGAAATGAATCTCCAATACTGGACGAATACGCACAGACAGACAGACAGGATGCACAACAGACTAAAACGGGAATCGAGCAACGGCAAATCACAGCTGAAATAAAATGTTCTAGGTACATACCAAAATCCTCCGTGTCACTGGTGAATACAGTACTAGTCTTCTGTAACCAGAAAATATGTGTCCCGCCAACACATAGCGAGACATCGCTTATACGCACCAGTGAAAACCATGCACGGAATAATGGATATGCCTACCCCTCGTACGACATCTCACATAAATACTACAAAACCATGGCTTTTGCCATGTCACCCATGGGTTATATTTGGCATAAATATATGTTCCCACGCCTTAAATTCAACCAAACCGTGTACAGCCCTCGTGGAATAAATACCATCCAACATGGTATACCCCACACTACCATAAATCTGCACACTATAGACCCAGATCTCATAATCCGAAATCTACTCGATCTGGTCTCGACAATGCGAAGGTCGCTTCTTGGCCCCGCCAAACCCCTCCATAACGGTCCTACGGCTATACACTCAAATGAGAGTGTAGCACATACTAAACTCAAATATCGTGGTCATTTACGGAAATATCACGACACAAAAACATCACCATTATGGGATCTGATATATCCGTGTTGGCCAGTACCAGGCTATGCTGAAACACTAACCGGTAGCATACATAACAGGGCAGACCATGGTATGGTCTGCGCTGTATACTGGCTTCACCTACAGAAGGTCCCTTATATGGTGAAACACTGACACGCGGACAAACTCGGCTGGCACGGACAGTGGACATCCGTAATACTAAAAGGTATCTTTTCCCTAGCGAAACCAGCACACGCAGTCAACGAGTTCTCTACCACACACATGCATAGTCTGTGGCAAATATGGCGTGACATCAGTAAAACATTGCTCATAAACTAGACGTATATTTAAATCCGCAAATAGGACACGCATAAACGTATCTCCACCAATACAACATAAGCCCCCTTATTACACGCACATTGTACATGGCAAATGTACATGCCAAATCCACAAAAAGGTGTGCAAAAACCACAGGTGTGAAAAAACCACAGGTGTGTAAACCACAGGTATGTGGAATCACAGGGATGTGAAACCAATAATACGCACAACAATACAAACACAGTACCACACATCACAAATATACAATTATACGGATTTCAGAATGTACAAGAATACACGTGTCACGCGACATAGTACTAATCTATTACTTTTAGGGAGTGGGGCTAAGTGGTTGTGGTGGGGTGACCCTAGGAAATTCTCCCCCCCACCCTGGAAATTCTCACCCCACCCCAAAAGTTTGTGTTTGAATGCTACAAAGCAGAATTATTTCTCACCAAACATGTGCACATAGGCACAATGTATGTCATTTGGTAGTATAAGAAAGGGGAACATAAATATTCCCCCCCCCCAACCATCTACCATATGCATAGCGGATGTGAATGTCTCTTTGTAGACAAGAATAACCCACGATTGGGGGAGTATTTCTGATGAAATAATGTATGTTGGTGTAGAACAGATAGCATTTGGCATGTATTGAGGGATTGAGGGAGGGGGGGGGGAGATTTTTGCTGTTCTACACAGATATACTGTTTTTATTTTCTAGACCCACCCCACCATGTGCTATACATTTATACCAATCATATGCAGCTATGGTAGAGATTTAACCTAGAGAACTCTCTACCAGCCAACATACATAATAGTTATGGTACGGTAATGGGGAATTATTGCATATACCGGTAAATAGAATCTCTACCGCCCCACCACCACTATATTGTCTATGTATAGATATTATACTAAATTGGATAGCTTTTTTATAGAAAATGCTGCCTCGCCTATTCACATACTTCTCCACAAGCAGACATACATTATGACTATGTTAGTTAGGTATACATGTAGGGATATTACGTCCTTTGTTACCAATAGACTGGTTCTAGCATGTGCATTTTGTATGCTCCTGAGCACAATATCAACAATGTATATGAAAATACATTAAAAGTTTTGTGGACAGTGTCTGTGAAGGTGGTGATGGGGTGGGAGGGGGGTGGGAGGGGGGAGAATTTCCAGGCGGGGGGGAATATTTCCTAGGCTTGAGCCGGGGGGGGGGTCGGGGGGGGAAGATTTCCTGTTACACCGGCCTAAACTGACGTTAGCAGGCCCTTAAACACCATTTATATATACACTGGTCACAAAAGTCATATGCCCCATTTCTCCAGTCACAGTCACATATATGATGTTAAACCCATTCATATTTCACGTCCACAGGAGATAGTGACCACTGCAGTAACCCGGCTGCGCCACTGGCCGGTCAGTATCTTGTTTGACCAGTGGAAGGACTACACGGCCCGGAAATGTTCCCTCAAGCTCCTGACGACACAGATGATCAGTGTGCATCGGCAGCTTGTCACAGCCAGGTTCTACCGCAACTGGGTGAAACAATTCTACGCAATGAGGCTCGCGAAGCAGCATTATGTAAGTGGTCGGTCAAACAACAGTTTTGTGCATGAGGGGCCCGTTTTTACTATACTTCGCACGACTAAAATGTTCGTACGTGCAAATTTAGGATCGTCTGGAAATTTCAATTGATTGATTTACATTTGTGCAGCATAGGCTGCATGTTCAGCCTATGCTTAATAAATTTAAGTCCAATAATTGTTTACAAGAAAACGTTGTTAAAGTGATACTTAAAGACTATCATAAGTTTGCACTTACGAACATTTTAGTCGTACCAAGTTTAGTGAAACGGCCCCCAGGTCTCCAAGCCAAGGGGACAATATTATAACGACCATTTGAAAAAATGACGCATATTATATATTCACCTTGTACGGGCAGGCATGCGGTCGGGTACAGCTTGTCCACGCAAACTAAGTACTACTTAACGAATCGTAACCAAATTTGGTATACATATTTATCACGACAAGACGAAGAACCATATTGATTTTCAAAATATTCGGATGACTTTTCTCCCTGTGGCGGCCTTTTCAATCTGTATCCTTGGCAGCACAATAACTCGGGTTCTTTTTGATGGATTATAGCCAATTTCGGTATTTCGTCATATACTCATGGCAAGATGAAGAACTTTATTGATTTTCAAATGATCTGTTTAGGTATCTCCCCATTGCGGCCATTTTATCCTTCTGTATCCTTGTTCGCTCAATAAAAGTGCTTTTTGATGGATTGTAGCCAAATTTGATACTCATATTCTTATGATTTTGTTGTGAATTATCTCCCCTTGTTTGCTGGTCATGCCTCGACAGGCGTATATTGTGTGGTTAGTCATAAAATTTCAACGGATCGAGGATTAATCAGTTAATTTATCAATCAATCAACCTACTAATCAATCAATCAGCCAATCAATTGATCAATTAATAAATCCATCAATCAATCAATTGTTGCTTAGGAGAATGTGCTACAACACAAGGCCCTGCTAAGCCTGATCCTGTACCGCAACTCTCGCCGCCAGAAGACGGAGTTATCTACCCTGGCCCGCCGCCACTACGCGAACAACGTCTATGGCAAAGTGTTCCGCTGTGGCTCATAAAGGTTCGTTTAATCATTATGGGCCCGTGCTGACGACATTCGTTCAATGAATCAATATATCGGGTACACCAGCACTGATAATACCCACAGTATACAACCAACCAGCTATCCAACCAACCAACCAAATATCAATCCAATCAACCAACCAATGACCTACCGACTAACCAACAAACCATACATCCATCCATCCAAACCAATCGATCAACCAACCAACCAACCAATAATCCATCCATTCATCCAACCAAGCAATCACACAATCAGTCACTCCATCGACCAACCAACCAACCAACCAACCAAGTTACTGTTTAAGCCAACACTGAATTCACCAACCAACCAACCAGCCAATCCAATCCAATCCAATCAACCAACAAACCAACTAATCAACCAACAAACCAACTAATCAACCAACCAACCAACCAACCAACCAACCAACCAACCAACCAACCAACCAACCAACCAACCAACCAACCAACCAACCAACCAACCAACCAACCACCCACCAACCCACCATTACAGTCACAAGAGAAGCACCAGAAGGAGCACATACTGCACCTGTGGACCAACGTGACGTGTGAGGAGAAATCCCTGATCCCGCGGGAACGCTCCTTCCGGTACCGCACCAATAGGAAAACCCTGCGCCTCTGTCTCTCACAGTGGACACTACACTATCGCCGAGTGACCGCGCTCAAGGCCGCATACCACAGGGTCATTGTCGAAAGGTACGTTCATAAATGAGACACACTATGTGACTTTGTACCTTCGGACATCTGCGTAATTTCATGAAATATTTTCCGTAAATGACGTCAAATTTTTTCAGAGTACATGCGGAATACCATGTACTCTGAGTATTATGAGCCTCGGAATTCCTACGCGTTTCCTAGCCATGCCTGATACACTTGATATCAAAGTAAACGAGGTTGGCATTCTCGCATGTATTCATATGATCTGTGTATTAGGCTAGTGTCTTTTATTTTATGATTTTATCAGGCTCAGCACGGAAACAGTAGGAATTCCTCGGCAAGCCTCGTAATTCCTCCGCGTTTCCTATATATCCAAGTAAACAAGCCTGGAAACATTCTCCCTGTATTAGGGTAGTGTCTTTTTATATATAACTGTATCAGGTTCAGCTGGGAAACAGTAGGAATTTCTCGGCAAGCTCGGGATTCCTACGCGTTTCCTATCCCCATCTGTAGCCGATTTTATCAAAATTGCAAAGTATACTTATCTAGCAAAGTATAATTTGAGGGAGTAATCATTTATTTTTCCCAAAATGCATTATGTCATATAGAACTAACGACTGCCTATATTTGATAATTAAAAGTATGCAGAATTATTATACTGAATTTATTACATTATCACAGCCAAAATGGCTGTGATAATGTAATAAATTTGATTTTGGCTGTGATAATGTAATAAATTCAGTTTAATAAAAATTAATAAATTTATCCGTAAATTGAAAATTTCTCCCTCAAAGTATACTTTGCTAGATAAGTATACTTTGCAATGTTGGTGAAATAGGCTACAGATAACTTGATATGTATAGAAACCTGCTATTCACGATGTATTGGTGTACTCTGTGTAACCTGTAGGTGTTTCCGGGCGTGGTCGGTGTGGGCCCTGGAGAGACACGAGAGGCGGGCGAAATCTAACGCCTTCCGGGACACGAGAGTCACGACTCTGGTACGTTTAACTGGACGTATATGTATGAGCGGGGTGACACAGCTTGTCCTTGCGATTACTCATCGTGACAATATAAAGAATAACACTATTGGTTTTGATTGATGGCTCTCCTTGGTGGCTTTCCGACCTTCAGCCAGTGTACCGTAATAACCCTATGTGTAGTGTAGTTGGATGTTTTATTATGCATGCCCCGATAAATTTACAAAGAAATGTTTTACGCCTCATTTGAAAATCAATTTTCAAATTGTTGTGAGCATTTTGTACTTCCACTTTTGAAAATCACTCCATATTCAGCTAAAATAAATGCGTAAAAGACGCATATGCGTCTTAGACGTGTCATTATACGCTGCGCATACGGAGTATGTCGAGGGGTATATAGTTGTCGTAATTCCGTCCATCCTTCCATCCTTCCATTTGTCCGTCCGCGTTAAAGTTTTTGGTTACCTATTATCTCAGTAACAGTAAGTCAGATGGACTTCAAACTTCATACTTCCTTAACATCATCCATATTTACATTCCATACCACACCCATGCGGTCTTCAAGTCCAAGGTCAAGTCCAAATTACTTGGACGTTAAAGTTTTTTTTTATATTTGTGTGAAAGTTTTCATTTGTCGGTCCAGGTGGCAGCCAGGGGTTATATGTGAGCCCCTGCTCGCTTTCTCTAGTTTTGAGCAGCACCCATGGGTTCTACGAATGTCTTATGTGGGTGGTGGTCGGGCGAACGAGACGGCGTAAATTAATGGTAGGGGTTCCTCCTTATAGGAATCACGATTTGCCTGGTTTGGCCCTCCGGTACGTTTTTATCTTTGGCTCTTTTGTTACCTGGGAGTTGAATTGGGCTATTGCCCATTTTAAAAGTAGTAATATTATTACTTATCCTACTGCTTTTGGGAGGGGCCAAGTGCTTCTGGTGTGACGAGGACCTGACATCAGATCAGGATTATTCTGATTTCAGGGCTGAATATATAGTTTTGTTATTGTAAATATTCAGTTCTGATTTTTGGGATTTTCCCCCTATTTGTACATGTACTTGAACATGTACATGTACTTGTACAGGTAATATATGGGATTTAGTACTAAACCCATTGACCCGGCCTTAAATGACTGTTGATAGCTGTTGATAGGCCGTTAAACCCCAACAAACAAACAAACAAACAAATGTCTTGTTGCAGGTATTCAGAACGTGGTGCCTACGTCACACCCAGCGGACCGAGGTTGCCCGTTGCTATGACGACGCCTGGCATAACTACCTCGGCACTATTGTAAAGGCGTGGAGATACTGGGCCAAAGGTAGGGACACTACACACGAAAGAACTTCTCCAAAGTGCACTCTATACTATCCAAAATTACATCCCTCTGGTTATAATTGACCCTTTAAACACTACAGACCTCTATAGTGTTTGTAAACAGTGTAGATCCTGATGAGCTGGCTCATAGCGAGCCGTCCCATCAGGATCTGCTCTTTTTGCAAGTAATGTTCATACAGTGGAACCTCTCTAAACCCTGGGAGGTCCCAAAGATGTCCGGTTTAGAGAGGTTCCACTGTAACAAAGCACTATATGAACATGTTTTGCCATTTTCAATCATGAACAGACACGACATTGAAATAATTACAGTGAAACCAATCTAAATTAAACAAAATGGGGTCGACAGGCCGTCCAGTTTGGAATGGTCGGAATATGAACATGTCACAGTCCATTCTTGTAAATTAGGGTTGACAGGGTTAATGCTTCCAGAATGAAGTCCGCGCAATCAAATTGGTCGAGTACATATTTTGTCAAGACCAAACAATTTATCACTAAGTTGGAGATTAGAGTACAACGACTGCACAATAATCCAAAGCTTGTACAGTGAAGGAACCCCTCTAAACCAGACACCCTGGGTGTTCCATTGTGTTGTATTTAAATGGGTATCACTGTAATTCATTTGATTGTCGTGTCTGTTCGCGATTGAAAATGACAAAAAGTGTTCATGGTGTGCTTAATTACAGTGGAACCACTCTAAACCCCAATTAATCAATCTATCCCCCACAGACCACAGGAAACAGCAGGTTCTTCTACCCAGTCGCTCATCTGTATATGACATTGCTGTTGTATGGATGTTAAAAATCCAATAAATCAATTGTTCAATCCACCAATAAATCAACCAACCAATCAACATCTCCCTCCACAGACCAGAGGAAACAGAAGGTGTTGGCTGTCCAGGTATCGGGGACACACCACGGCCATCTGGTTCGTCGCATGTTTCAAACATGGACCCTCGCCACACAGAAACAACAGGCCGTCCAACAGTGGTACGACGATCGACTCACCCTCAGGTAGGTCCTGTAGTCTATTTCACCAGTATATGTGACTGTGACTGGAGAAATCAGCAACGAGTATATGTCCTGATCTGCACGGTTCACCTTTACATCAATGAAGGGATGGATTGTGGCCTTGGGGTTAAAACACCTAACTTTCAGCCCGGAGGTTGTGGCTTCAAACCTCGCCTAGGGCATCAACAAATACTTTCATAGTATTTCCATCCCGCTGGTCTTTCGGATGTGACTTGAACCTGGGATCCCGTCCCTAAATGACCTTGGCTGTTGCTGGATTATTATACCCCCACAAACAAAGTTTGAGGGGGTATATAGGAGTCAGCTTGTCGGTCTGTCGGTTGGTTGGTCTGTTGGAAATTCCCTTCCGCTCTATATCTTCTACACCCATGCATGGATTATCAAATGGCTTGCACAAATGTTTCTAATGTTGAGAAGGTGTGTCGCGATCAATAACCACACACCTACGTCCAAGGTCAAGGTCACAGTTGAAGGTCAAAGGTCAAACCTATTGAAATTCCCTTCCGCTCTATATCTTCTACACCGATGCATGGATTATCAAATGGCTTGGCACAAATGTTTCTCATGATGAGAAGGTGTGTCGCAATCAATAACCACGCACCTACGTCCAAGGTCAATGTCACAGTTGAAAGGTCAAAGGTCAAACCTATTGAAATTCCCTTCCGCTCTCATATCTTCTACACCGATGTATGGATT
The DNA here is from genome assembly GCA_029237695.1 of Conchocele bisecta. Taxonomy (NCBI): domain Eukaryota; kingdom Metazoa; phylum Mollusca; class Bivalvia; order Lucinida; family Thyasiridae; genus Conchocele; species Conchocele bisecta. The sequence continues at coordinate 3,460,664 of CM055279.1, forward strand.
ATCAAATGGCTTAGCACAAATGTTTCTCATGATGAGAAGGTGTGTCGCGATCAATAACCACGCACCTACGTCCAAGGTCAAGGTCACAGTTGAAGGTCAAAGGTCAAACCTATTGAAATTCCCTTCCGCTCTATATTTTTCTACACCGATGCATGGTTATCAAATGGCTTGGCACAAATGTTTCTCATGATGAGAAGGTGTGTCACGATCAATAACCACGCACCTACGTCCAAGGTCAAGGTCACAGTTGAAGGTCAAACCTATTGAAATTCCCCCCGTCTCTATCTTTCCACACCGATGCATGGATTATCACACTATGCCCAGGATCAAGGTCACAGACTTGATGCGTTTGAAACCTTAACGCTCGGCTAAATGACTTCTAATAAAAAATGCCTCGTTTTCTTTGGCTGCCAGTGGGGGTATTCGTGTGCCGACAGGCCACATTTCTAGTTAAACCAATTCACTTTCACTTTTCCATCAATGAAGCACCTGTCATGCTTCTAACAAGCAATATAGATCATTATCAGGCTATGTGAGTGTGCTATTTGATCTGGAGCTGCACTGGTTGCACATCACATTTCTCCACCAGTGACTTCCCTTAGAACACATTCGGGGGCGTCCTTGATGTTAGAATTTATGGAATAAGCAACTTTGCTTAAACTAATCAACTTGACGTCAAACCTACAAATTCTGCTAATTCTACACGATTTATTGTATACCTCGGACGAAAGTCGGGAGATAATATGTATTTGACATTATCCCACTGCAGACACGTCTTGTCCGGAGCATATTTACCAGCAATGTAGCTGTTCCAGGCAATATGACAAACAAAATTAATTTTAACGCCATATTTCGTTATTTACACTTTTGAAACTACATGAAAATGCAATGTAACTATAACATAATAAGTAATAAAACCATAGGCAGTTAGTTACGTATACTGTGGTATGAAAAACGTTTGGTCTGTTTAATGTTTGTGTGGACTTCTTCGGACGCCACCCACTATAAATGGACTATATGTGTTTCTAACCACAGTAAACGCAACATCCCTTGATTTTATTCCGTACATAAAGAAGAAATGACACATTACAGGACGATGTATGGGTGGCTGGCGGTGGCGAGGTGGCAGGGGGAAGCTCGACGTGCCATGCAGCAGTTCCAACTCCGCGTGTACACAAGGCTGGTGGGTAGATTATACGCCTACTATGGACACATGGTGTCCAGTATAGCGATGAAAAAGTCGTCCGTCCATATGTCCCTCCGAGCAAACGAGAGCTACATTGTGAGGTTAACCACACAGTGATGGACTTGTTAAGAGATGCTTATTCCGTTTTAACCCCGTTATGAATTGCCTGTTGTTATTTTGTTCTTATGGGGTTGTTTTTTTCTGTTTGATTGATCTTTACGGGGTCTGATTTAGGATGGGTTAGGGTTAGGAACCCCACAATGTACGTCTCGTAAGTACGTCCGTCCGTCCGTCTGTTCGTCCGTCACATTTTCCATTCTGATATAACTTCTTTACCGTATGACCACTTGAAACTTCATGTACCTCTTTATCATCCATATGTTCATTCCAATGGAAACGATTCTAAAGTGTTGTCAAACCATGTTTTTAATGAAGAAAATTGAAAATAAACTACAGCAGGCGACACAATTTAATTCAGCAGTTTATTTATTCATTCATCATTACCCCACGTATTGATTGGCATTATACATTTTATATCAGACGTAACTTTCTACACTGATATCAGGGGCGATAACCGTGTTTCCTAACGGACATTACTATTTATTCTCTGCATTAATTTTTGATGTGCAATGATCATACTTTATAGTCTGTCGAAAATAATAAATAATTAAAAAATATTATGCCTCATTTGCATATGAAAATAGCCGTATAGCACCGCGAGTCACTATCAGTAAAAATAATGATTATATCTGTATAGCGGGCACTCGTAAGTTTTAGAACTGGTGGAATAGTGACACAATTATACACTTATTTAATTCCTATAAAGAACAGTTCGTGCCTATTGGGTGGGCATGTACTTTTAAGCCAACTTCCTTGTAGGCCCAGCGGTGTTTCCGACAGTGGCGCGATGCCTACCACCTCAGATTGGACGAAAAGGCTGACCACGAACGTATCGTCCAGGGTCGTGTGTTACGTATGGCCCGCGTGTGGAGACATAATGTACAGGAGTCGCGCGGCCAAGTGTTGGCATGGCAGCTACAACAACAACATGTAAGTTGGCCAAACTGGCTGATATGATATTCAGAGCTCCAGATAAGATGTGTATTGGTGTATATTACACATTATTTACCTGAATACGCATTGATTATCAACAGTGGGAGTACAAAATACTCACAACAATTTGACGAGTGAAACTGATCTAATAGCGTTAGTGAATGTTTTGTAGCCACGTTGAGGCATACCAAGGCAACTGCTTCGGTGATATTTTCCGGATGTTTTTATTATTATTTTAAGCTTTCATCATAAAAGCCGATCGTGATTTGACTATTCGTGACCATGTAATGTTATGCCTCGGATGTTTACCAATGTGGACAAGCCTCATCATCATCAATTGTTCTGCAATTCATCTATGGTTGCAAAATTTGCTATTGCTCTAAAATTGTCTAGAACGCAGGAAATCTGGAAATGCGATGGACATTTGAAAGATTCCCCCTCCCCGTACCAATGTTGTTGCCTCCGTGTTTTTCAGGGGTTTAAAACTCACCATAAATGGATTTGTCTTAACATTACCTTGGAGTAGTTCATTTGAGATACATTGAGGTTAACAGGTAAATTTTAAAGCCTGACCATTCAATACTATCAATCAATGAATCAATCAATATATCAACAAATTTGGCTGTGCCTTAACAAATGAGGCTTATGGGTTTTGAGACCAGTGTAGATCCATATCAGTATGTGCATTCGTACAGTCTGATCAGGATTTGCATTGTTCTCCATTCCATCGATGAAACCCATTTCTCCAGTCACAGCCACAAATAACAACGAGTCAACCCACCACCAACCAACAAAAAACCAACCAACCAACCAAACCCAGTCAACCAAACAAATAAACATCCAAACCAACCAACCCAATCCCCCAGGTGCGACAGTACTTCGAGAAGTGGCGCCGAGCGTACAAGAAACATCTATCGCGGACGGCGGTGCTGGACGTCTACCTCGCGGACAAGAACTCCTACCCTCGTGTCCGCCTACCTCGCTACATGGAGGACCGAACTGCTAGCTCGCCAGGCACAGCGCGTGTTATAACATGAAGTTGCTCGCCGCCCACATCTACCATTGGTGGGTCACCGCTAGAGGTGTGTGAATGTTGTAAATAGAGAGAATACCAGGCTTGTGTCTTGTAATATCAAGTTTTATCAGCAAGGCTATGAAACACGAAGGAATTACAAGGCTCGCCGAGGAATTCCTGCCGTTTCCGAGCCGAGACTGATAATCTTAATACCAAAAGACACTAGCATGGTATTCTATTTATCAGGTAACGTTTTACGTTACAGAATGAGAAAACTATGAATTAGGCACAGCGCGTGTATGACATTAATATGCTCGTCGCCTATGTCTACCATTGGAGGGCTCACCGCTAGAGGTGGGTGGCGAATAAAATATAGTCAACTATCATTTTGAAAACTAAGGATATACGATGACTTGGGTGTTTGTACATCTAATAAAGCCACCTATGGCTACCATTGGAGGGTCACTTCTAGAAACACCGCTAGAAGTGGGTGGCGAATAAAATATAAATATTCATAAATAGTCAGCTATCATTTTGAAAACTAAGGATTTATGATGACTTAGGTGTTTGTAAAACTGATAAAGCCACATATGGCTACCATTGGAGGGTCACCGCTAGAGGTGGGTGGCGAATAAAATATAAATAGTCGTAAATAGTCTACTATCATTTTTAAAAACTAAGGATTTATGATGATTTAGGTGTTTGCAAATATGATAAAGCCACATATGGCTACCATTGGAGAGTCACCGCTAGAGGTGGGTGGCGAATAAAAATATAAATAGTCATAAATAGTCTACTATCATTTTTAGCTCGCCTGCACGAAGTGCATAAAAGCTTATGGCATTCCCCCGGCGGCGGCGGCAGCGTCAGCGTCGTCCACAAACTTAACGTTGGGTAAATGTCTTAATAACTTCTGTTTCCTTTCATGGAACACCTTGTTATTTCATACATGCATTTCTCAGATAACCCTCTATCATGCTGTAGCAAATCCATGACCCACCACCCAACCCTTACCCCAAGGTCAAGGTCAAAAACTTAGCACATTCATAAACTTAACTTATGGGGTAAATTTCTTATAACATCTGTTTCCTTTGATGGAACGCCTTGATATTTCATACATGCATTCCTCAGATGACCCTCTATCATGCTGTAGCAAATCCATGACCCACCACCCAGCCCTTACCCCAAGGTCAAGGTCACAAACTTGGCACATTCATAAACTTAATGTTGGGTAAATGTCTTATAACTTCTGTTTCCTTTCATGGAACACCTTGTTATTTCATACATGCATTCCTCAGATGACCCTCTATCATGCTGTAGCAAATCCATGACCCACCACCCAGCCCTTACCCCAATGTCAAGGTCACAAACTTGGCACATTCATAAACTTACCGTTGGGTAAATGTCTTATAACTTCTGTTTCCTTTCATGGAACACCTTGTTATTTCATACATGCATTCCTCAGATGATCCTCTATCATGCTGTAGCAAATCCATGACCCACCACCCAGCCCTTACCCAAGGTCAAGGTCACAAACCTTGGCACATTCATAAACTTAATGTTGGATAAATGTCTGGTAACTTCTGTTTCCTTTCATGGAACACCTTGTTATTTCATACATGCATTCCTCAGATGACCCTCTATCATGCTGTAGCAAATCCATGACCCACCACACAGCCCTTACCCCAAGGTCAAGGTCACAAAGTTGGCACATTCATAAACTTAACGTTGGGTAAATGTCTTATAACTTCTGTTTCCTTTCATGGAACACCTTGTTATTTCATACATGCATTCCTCAGATGATCCTCTATCATGCTGTAGCAAATCCATGACCCACCACCCAGCCCTTACCCCAAGGTCAAGGTCACAAACTTGGCACATTCATAAACTTAATGTTGGATAAATGTCTGGTAACTTCTGTTTCCTTTCATGGAACACCTTGTTATTTCATACATGCATTCCTCAGATGACCCTCTATCATGCTGTAGCAAATCCATGACCCACCACCCAGCCCTTACCCCAAGGTCAAGGTCACAAAGTTGGCACATTCATAAACTTAACGTTGGGTAAATGTCTTATAACTTCTGTTTCCTTTCATGGAACACCTTGTTATTTCATACATGCATTCCTCAGATGACCCTCTATCATGCTGTAGCAAATCCACAACCCACCACCCAGCCCTTACCCCAAGGTCAAGGTCACAAACTTGGCACATTCATAAACTTACCGTTAGGTAAATGTCTGTTTCCTTTCATGGAACGCCTTGGTATTTCATACATTCCTCAGATGACCCTCTATCATGCTGTAGCAAATCCACAACCCACCACCCAACCCTTACCCAAAAGTCAAGGTCAGAAACTTAGCATGTTCATAAACTTACCGTTGGGGTAAATGTTGTGTAACTTCTGTTTCTTTACACTTTGAATACCTTGATATTTCATACATGCATTCATCTGATGATACTCTAGCGTGCTATAGCAAATCCATGACCACCCCCCACCCCTTTCCCCAAGGTCACGGTCACAAACTTAGCACATTCATAAACTTAACGTTGAGGTAAATGTCTTATAACATATGTTTCCTTTCATGGAACGCCTTGATATTTCATACACGCATTCATCTGATGATACTCTATCGTGCTATAGCAAATCCATGACCCACCGCCTACCCCTTACCCCAAGGTCAAGGTCACAAACTTGACACATTCATAAACTTAACGTTGGGGTAAATGTTGTGTAACGTCTGTTTCTTTACACTGTTAACGCTTTGATATTTCATACATGCATTCATGTGATGACCCTCTATTGTGCTACAGCAAATCCATGACCCACCCCACCCCTTTCCCCAAGATCAACATCATGAACTTAACGTTGGAGTAAATGTCTTTATAACTTCTGTTTATTTACAGGGAACACCTTCATATTTATACCCCCCCCCCGCAACGAAGTTGTGGGGGGGGGGGGGTATACTGGAGTCAGCTTGTCCGTCCATCCGTCTGTCCGTCCGTCCGTCTGAGTTTCCGTGTTTCCGTCCGTCACAAAACTTAACAATTGTAAATTTCCTTTTAACTTCTCTTTCCCTTTGCGGAAATCTTTCATATTTTACCCGCCCCTTCTCTGACACTCATACATCATTCTGCAACAAACCTACGACCCCCATTTATGCCAGGGGTCAAGGTCACGGACTTAGAAACTTAGAAAAAAACGAAAAACTTAACAATTGTAAATTTCCTTTTAACTTCTCTTTCCCTTTGCGGAAATCTTTCATATTTTACCCACCCCTTCTCTGACACTCATACATCATTCTGCAACAAACCATACGACCCCCATTTATGCCAGGGCTCAAGGTCACGGACTTATAAACTTAGAAAAAAACTAAAACTTAACAAATGTAAATTTCCTTATAACTTCTCTTTCCCTTTGCGGAATGCAGTGATATTTTACCCGGCCCTTCTCTGACACTCATACATCATTCTGCAACAAACCTATGACCCCCATTTATGCCAGGGGTCAAGGTCACGGACTTAGAATGTCTGGTTTGCTTTTTTCAACTGGAACCACCATCGCACTCTCCATATGTGCTGACATAGTCTTTTATCTGAAAATGATAGTATGCGAGCTGGAATTCATTCTAGGTCAGGGCTGACGCGGGGGGGGTATTCCGTAAGCCCCCGCTTACTGACAAATCTAGTTCATACATGCATTGTGGGTGGCAGGTGGGAGAATGCGATGGGTATTTAAGGTCACAAACTTAGCACATTTATACATGCATTCCTCATGTGAATAGCTATCATGCTGTAGGAAAAATCACCAAACTTAGTGTGTTCATAAACTTAGCGCTGGGTAAATTTTGTTTTCCTTCTCTTTTCAGGGAGTTCATTGATATTTCATACATGGATTCATCTTAATATGCTATATCATACTATATCAAATCCACGACCCACCTTACACCACTGACCTCAATGTCAAGGTCCACCGCACACCCCTTATCCCAAGGTCAAGTTATATAATATTCATGTTTTTTAGCCAGGTTTTTTAAAAAAAAATCCAGGCTATTGGATTGGCGAAAGCCGGGCGGGCGGGCGGGCGGCGGGCGGCGTCCACAATCAATGTTAAGTTTTCGTGTTTGAGTCCATTTCTTTGTTACTGTACCACCTAGGACCACCAAACTTTCACAGCTTCATAATCAAGGGGTGCCCACCACATATCATGAGTCCATCTTTGTTACTGTACCACCTAGGATCACCAAACTTTCACAGCTTCATAATCAAGGGGTGCCCACCACATATCACTATCCAACATGTTACTTTTTTTTTAACTTGACCCCATTTTTTCCGCGCAGTCGACTTAGCCATTTTCAATGTTAAGTTCTCGCGTTTACAATGTTAAGTTTTCGTGTTTAAGTCCATTTCTTTGGTACTGTACCACCTAGGACCACCAAACTTTCACAGCTTCATAACCAAGGGGTGCCTACCACATACAACTATCCAACATGTGACCATTTTTTTACCTTCACCTATTATTTTCTACGTAATTGACTTAGCCATTTTTAACGTTAACTTTTTAACGTACGTCTGGTTAAATTTTTTGCTTAAAACTTTTTCGTTATACTATATCTCTGCAACTGCTTCGCCCATTATCTTGAAACTTCACATGGGTGTTTATCATCATCCATATTTTCATTCTAACCCCAACCGTGCGGCCCCTGTGCCCAATGTCAAGGTCAAATTACTTTGAATTTTTTTGTTAAAGTTTTTTCGTGTACTATATCTCTGCAACTGCTTCACCCATTACCTTGACCTGTACTTCACATGGGTGTTTATCATCATTGTCGCACCCGCTTGCGGAAAGCGCGATATCGTCGGCATTTTGTCATACGTCCGTCCGTCCGTCCGTACATCCGTGTGTCCGGTTAAAGTTTTTTCGTTAAAGTTTTTCCATCTACTATATCTATATTTTTAGTGTCCATGTGTCGCCCCAAGGCGCGACATGCAGGCCACGGCCATCTAGTCTACAAAAAGTGGGTATAATTATGTTATCCAAGTGTCTATGCTTGGAAAAAACCTGGCCTTCGTGGCTTTGCCTCGTTTCTTGTTTTACAACTGTGACAAGTTTGAATGATGGCTGCCAACAGGCGAGCTTCGTTGTCTTCTGACAACTCTTGTTAAAACTAAGGATTTATGATGACTTAGGTGTTTGTAAATCTGATAAAGCCACATATGGCTACCATTGGAGAGTCACCGCTAGAGGTGGGTGGCGAATAAAATATAAATAGTCATAAATAGTCTACTATCATTTTGAAAACTAAGGATTTATGATGACTTGGGTGTTTGTAAATCTGATAAAGCCACATATGGCTACCATTGGAGGGTCACCGCTAGAGGTGGGTGGTGAATAAAATATAAATACATGTAGTCATAAATAGTCTACTATCATTTTGAAAACTAAGGATATATGATGGTATTTGTAAATCTGATAACGCCGCCTATGGCTACCACTGGAAGGTGATGGCTAGAGGTCGATGACTGTTGTAAATCTGCAAAGGATCGAACGACTGGCTGATCTGGGACCATTGGTTCGCAATATTTTCTGGAATGAAAACGCCAGGCACAACGTGTGTTTAACATGAAGCTGCTCACCGCCTACGTCTACCATTGGAGGGTGACTGCTAGAGGTGGGCGGCCAACTGATAACACAGCTTATCACATGAAAACCTTATGTTGTGTTGTAACCCATTTCATAAAATGTGTTGTGACACACGTGTAATAATAACTGGAGCGAATTTGATTGGCTGGCTGCATCGCCCTAATTCGTATTGTGCGCTAACGTTGTTATGCCAAAACAAATATAATAAAGACGTTCAAAACGACGTTCCTAAAATCGTGACAAAGCATAACTGTTTTGACGCTGACATTGTAACGTTTTAAACATCATTAGAAGCATCAGCGGCTCAGAAAATTTACTGTAATTGTTAGAATGTGCTCCCGTTTCGTAATATGAACTGCTTACAAGAACAGGAACCTATACTAGGTTTTTCTATGTCATTCCAGAGATCCGAGTTCGCCATGCCCGTATGGCAGAATTCCAGGCACGTCGGGCAGCCGATGTACAGAAGGGCTACTTCCTATACTGGTACAACATCGCCAAGGCTCGTAAATCCATCCGCGGCCACGCCAATCTCAAGATACAGCTCACGTGAGTAATATCTCTTATAGCTGTGCGTGTAAATATTAGGTCTTTAACTCTTTGCATGCTGGGAAATTTGTAGGCTATAAATAGTTAAAAAATAGCAGACAAAATTAATTTTATTTCCTTTTGTTTCTCAATGTAGATATCATAAGATATCTTGGAATTTTATTAGATTTGAGTCCTGGGGACTCATGTCTAATGGAATCCCAAGACATATTTGAATACAGAGAGAAATAAGAAAAATACTCCTAATTTTTTGGCTGTTATTTTCACCGCTAGCTAAGAGTTAACTTTCAAAACATGATCTCGAATATCTGGGTGTGTGATTATGTTGTACTTGTATTTAACTTTCTGAGCTTGGTGATGGATCTCGTGCTCAAAATCAGGAAGTTTGATTGGTCGAGGCTGAGCTGTACTCAATCTCGGCCAATCAAACTGCCGGGTTTTGAGTACAAATTTATATGTGTGACAAGTAGGGCTGTGATTTTAAATGTTACTGAGCTTGTACTCGTGTTCAAAATCAAGAAGTTTGATGGTTGAGGGTGAGCTACAATGTATAGTCTGTCTCGGCCAATTAAACTGCCTGATTTAGAGAATGAATTTGGAGAACATCCTTAGAAATTTTCAATGTAAATATTCAGTTCTGAATTTGGGATTTTCTCCCATCACAACAGGTGAAATATGGGATTCGACCCCGTTAACCCAGCCTAAAATTACCTTAAATAGCTGTTGACAGGCCTTTAAACACCATTAACTAAATAGTTAAATAATCTTTCATATTTCTGAGTATGTTCTCATATCTCGTGCTCTCATGCAACATGTCTGTCCAATACCTTCATCAATGAAGTAGTTGGAGCCGTGGATTTGTGGTTTGTTAAAATTTGTCGTCTGCTGTTTATTTTCCATTTTTCTTATCAAAAAAAAGGTTTGACAGCACTTTAGAATCATTTCCAATGGAAATGATTCTAAAATGCTGCCAAACCATGTTTACATTTAGAGAAAATTCAAAATAAGTTACAACAGCAGACGACAGTTTTCGGTTCCCGCCTTCTATTGGTTATACATCATGTAACATACCATACACCTCAGGAAATTTAGTTACATTATGAAGTCCACGTAAATTGTTTAATTGAGAGTTACCCATGATTGTCTCTGTTTTGTAATGGTATAAACATTAAATAGTAGATTCCTTGATTTTCCATGTTCCATTTTGTAAGGGTATATAACATTAAATAGTAGATTCCATGGAGGATTTCCTGTTTTAATAAACTTTAAAAAAAATTAAAAAGTGCTGGATTTTAATGAAACTGCCCAAAAATCATATGGGGGTCACATAATGGGTTTCTACTTTATTGTCACATTGTTTACGAATTTCCTATTTTCTCACAATGTGCCGCTCACACCCTTGAGAAGAGTAAATAGATGATTCTCATCCGAATTTCCCATAACTATTGCAGGGTGTTCAAGGCGTGGCTGGTCTACACGCGGAAATGCACGAACCTACGTCGCCTGGAGGCCCAGTTTACGCGCCGTCGTAACGAGCGGATGCTGCGATCGTACTGATACAGCCTGACGACGAGATTCGAGTATTGTCTCGTACTCACGGAGACGGCCAACAAGGTCGTCAATGACAAGAATGATAGGTTGATGAGGGACGCGCTCACACACTGGGACTTCAGACTCAAGGTAATTGTCTGCAATTTAGATGAAAAACATAGTAATCAAACATCCACATTCGGAAATATAATAAGGCATGATAATATTACTTTCATAGCATTTCCATTCCACTGTTCTTTAAGATGACAATTCAAACCAAGGCCTGTCCCATCTCTACATGGCCTTAGCTGTTGTTAGGTTGTTAAACCCTTTCACTTTTAAAAAATCACCTATCCAGCTTGCTACAGTGAGTGCTGATTGGCTTTGGGCAAGTATTATATATGGGTATTAGCCCAGAATGGTCTGTGCATGATCTGTAGCCTATTTCACCAACATTGCAAAGCATACTTATCTAGCAAAGTATACTTTGAGGGAGAAATTTTCAATTTAAGGATAAATTTATTAATTTTTATTAGCTGGCCTGCACGAAGTGCAGAAGAGCTTATGGGGTACCCCCGGCGTCGTCGGCGTCCACAAACTTAACGTTGGGGTAAATGTCTTATAACTTGTGTTTCCTTTCATGGAACACCTTGTTATTTCATACATGCATTCCTCAGATGTCACTCTATCATGCTGTAGCAAATCCATGACCCACCACCAAGCCCTTACCCCAAGGTCAAGGTCACAAACTTAGCACATTCATAAACTTAACGTTGGGGTAAATGTCTTTCATGGAACGCCTTGATATTTCATACATGCATTGATGTGATAATACTCTATCGTGCGATAGCAAATCCATGACCCACCTCCCTCCCCTTACCCCAAGGTCAAGGTCACAAACTTAGCACATTCATAAACTTAACGTTGGGGTAAATGTCTTATAACATCTGTTTCCTTTCATGGAACGCCTTGATATTTCATACATGCATTCCTCAGATGACCCTCTATCATGCTGTAGCAAATCCACGACCCACCAACAAACCCTTACCCCAAGGTCAAGGTCACAAATTTAGCATGTTCATAAACTGATGATCCTCTATTGTGCTACAGTAAATACATGTCCCATCCCCACCCCTTTCCCCAAGATCCAAGCGCATTGATATTTCATACATGCATTCATCTTAATATGCTTTATCATGCTATAGCAAATCCACGGCCCACCTTCCACCACTGACCCCAATGTCAAGGTGCACCGCACACCCCTTAACCCAAGGGCAAGTTATATAATGTTCATGTTTTTTATATAACTGTGCCAAGTTTGAGTGAAGGCTGCCAACAGGCTAGCTTCGTTGTCTTCTGACAACTCTTGTTATTATACTGAATTTATATAAATTCAGTATAATAATTCCACATAATTTCAATCATCAAATATATGACATGCAGTGGTTAGTTCTATGTGAAATAATGCATTTTGGGAAAAATAAATTATTAATCCCTCAAAGTATATATTGCTAGATATTAAAGTATACTTTGCAATTTTTATGAAATCGGCTACTGGACATGAAACTTCATTTTCTGACAAATTTCCAACATTCAATTATCAGTGTTTTCAATTGTTATAAAAACCTGTAAATTACAAGAATGATGCTCAATTAGTTTCTATTTTTATACCGACATATGAAGTATGTCTACGGGTATATAGTGTTTGTATGTCCGGGCCAACGTCCGGCGGTTTAAGAGGTTAGGGGCGAGGCCTAACACAAAAGATTCCTTTGATTTACTCCGTAAGCTCATATAAATTATATTGATGTTTAGGGGCTTTTTCTTTGTTCTTCAAACAATGGAAATACCCCATAGACCCAAAATGTTGGTACGTCCGTCTGCCCATCCGTAAGATTTGCATTAAAGTTTTCAGGTACCCATTATCTATGCAACCATAAATCGGATTGACTTGAAACTTCCAATACTGCTTTATCATCAACCATATTTTAATTCTATAGCCCACTCATGCGGCAAAAATAGAATTTCTCAGTCCCAGTCTGCACTGTTTCATCACCGTTGTTGTAGGTCGTGATCGCGGGCGAGTGTTACCAACACTTGTTGGCTCGGCGAGTGGCGCGGGTGTGGACGACGTTTGTACGAAGACGAAAACGGGAACGAGAACACGAGAAACAACAGATGGAGATGGCCACGCGATTCTATTGCAGGAAATTATGGTAGGTTATGAAATGTTGTCATCTGGGCCACAATTAAATAGGATTTCTCATCTCCCGACCCTGCATTTTCAAGTTGGGTAGGGAGGTAGGAAAATTCTTTTTTATGCCACCGGGTTTCGAAGAAACGGGTGGCATATGGTGTTTGGACTGTCCGTCCGTCTGTCCGTCCGTCCGTCCGTCTGTCCGTCCGTCCGTCCGTCCGTCCGTCCGTCCGTCACACTTTTCGGTTAACCACTTTGTCACAGTTTCTCAAATATGCTGCAGGTGGCATCCGCGTTCGACAGACGCATTTCTTGTTTTTAATTTCAAATCGGGCTAATGTATTGACCATGGGTAGACACCGGGACAAACCCAATTTTTTGTCGCGCCCGCTTGCGGAAAGCGCGATATAGTCGGCACTTTTTGTCGCGCCCGCTTGCGGAAAGCGTGATATAATCGGCTCTCTGGCGTACGTACGTACGTGTGTCCTGTTAAAGTTTTTGGTTAAAGTTTTATGGTTAAAGTTTTATGGTTAAAGTTTTTTCGTTATACTATATCTCTTTTTTTAGTGTCCATGCCTCACCCCAAGGCGCGACATGCAGGCGCGGCCATCTAGTTTTTAAAAATCAGCAATATAATTATTTGAGTCTAGCTGATTTTAGCAGGTCGGTCGGGTGATGGGAATTTTTTATGGCTTTGCTGGTTATTTTTTTCTTTTTTTTTCATTTTCCATTTTTATCTGCCATCAAAAACATGGGTTCCCCAGCACTTTAGAATCATTTCCAATGGAAATGATTCTAAAGCACTATCAAACCATGTTTTTGTTGAGAAAGACGACAATAAATTATAAAACAACAGAAGAAAACAATTTTAGTTTCTCACATTTTAAGGGTTAAACAAAAATATTGGTAAGAGAAATTGTATTACGGAAATGTAACTACTGTACAAAATGTACGATGGAATATCCTCTATGTAACTACTGTCTGTTCCACGTTTTGCTGCCGACAAACTTTTGGTTATTAAACGTATTAAATCTAAAAAATATTTAAATGTAAGTACTTTTTCATTAATAACAGAAAAGTCAGCATCCCCAAATATTTTCATTTGATGAAATTCGAAAATGATTCAAGCCCCAGTTCTCCGGTCACGGCCACGTTTGATTTACTGGTAAATCTACGATTAGGTTTATTGGTGTGGTATGAACCTGGCACCAGGTCCGGTTATTCTAATTTCAGGGCTGAATATATTTATTCTCGATGTAAATATTCCGTTCTGATTTTGGGATTTTCCCCCAATGCAGCAGGTTAAAACGGGATTGAACCCATTTGCCCGGCCTTACATGACCATAGCTGTTGATAGGCTGTTAAACACCATTAAACAAACAACAAAAATAATCAAACAAACGATTAGGTTTGTAACAAATAGCTACATGTTGTTAAACTGTTTGTAACATATAACTACATGTTGTTAAACTGTTTGTAACATATAACTACATGTTGTTAAACTGTTTGTAACCTATAACTACATGTTGTTAAACTGTTTGTAACATATAACTACATGTTGTTAAACTGTTTGTAACATATAACTACATGTTGTTAAACTGTTTGTGACATATACATATGTTTGTAACATATAACTACATGTTGTTAAACTGTTTGTAACATATACATGTAACTACATGTTGTTAAACTGTTTGTAACATATAACTACATGTTGTTAAACTGTTTGTAACATATACATTATAACTATAGTTGTTAAACTGTTTGTAACATATAACTACATGTTGTTAAGCTGTTTGTAACATATACATATAACTACATGTTGTTAAACTGTTTGTAACATATAACTACATGTTGTTAAACTGTTAGTAACATATACATATAACTACATGTTGTTAAACTGTTTGTAACATATAACTACATGTTGTTAAACTGTTTGTAACATATAACTACATGTTGTTAAACTGTTTGTAACATATAACTACATGTTGTTAAACTGTTTGTAACATATACATATAACTACATGTTGTTAAACTGTTATAACTACATGTTGTTAAACTGTTTGTAACATATACATATAACTACATGTTGTTAAACTGTTTGTAACATATAACTACATGTTGTTAAACTGTTTGTAACATATACATATAACTACATGTTGTTAAACTGTTTGTAACATATAACTACATGTTGTTAAGCTGTTTGTAACATATACATATAACTACATGTTGTTAAACTGTTTGTAACATATAACTACATGTTGTTAAACTGTTAGTAACATATACATATAACTACATGTTGTTAAACTGTTTGTAACATATAACTACATGTTGTTAAACTGTTTGTAACATATAACTACATGTTGTTAAACTGTTTGTAACATATACATGTAACTACATGTTGTTAAACTGTTTGTAACATATACATATAACTACATGTTGTTAAACTGTTTGTAACATATACATATAACTACATGTTGTTAAACTGTTTGTAACATAGACATATAACTACATGTTGTTAAACTGTTTGTAACATATACATGTAACTACATGTTGTTAAACTGTTTGTAACATACATATAACTACATGTTGTTAAACTGTTTGTAACATATACATATAACTACATGTTGTTAAACTGTTTGTAACATATACATGTAACTACATGTTGTTAAACTGTTTGTAACATATAACTACATGTTGTTAAACTGTTTGTAACATATACATATAACTACATGTTGTTAAGCTGTTTGTAACTGATGTATTGGTTGTACATGATGTATGGAAATAAACATTTAAAACTGAAAACAAAAATATGATTACAGCCATACGGTATTTGGATCATGGTGGACGGAGGTGCTGGTATCGCGACAGGTGTGCCGTCACAAGGCGCGGCTGCTGGTGAAATACGGCCACAGATGGAAACACAACGTGGACATGTTGTACACAACTAAAGCCACGGTAAGGCTAGTGAAAATTGGTTTCTAGATTCTCAGCGAAATATTGGAATAAAATGGGGTGGGCAGGAGATTTGTATTTTATTACAATTTGTATCAAAGTAGTGTAAAAAGCATATTCTACAATTTTTGAAAATATACAAAAAACACAGAGCTGAGCCTCGACTAATCAAACGTCGTGCACCCAATCAATTAAATGTTCAAGGCTTGTGCATACCCAACTACATGCGTTAATACTTTTTTTTTTATCTCATTTCATTTTTTTTTATTTCTCTTTGTAATAACATAATATACAAATACACATGCGTGCAATACATGATTACAAATTATTTCTGCATGTCTTCATCTTGCCAAGATCATCAATGTTTATGAACATCTATTGTCACTGTCAATTCACCATCAAGCAAATTGATTGTCTGAGCTGTAGCACAGCTCAGGCTCAGCCAATCAAGCTGCTTGATTTCAAGCACAGTATTCAAGTATCTTTGCCACACGACTTACAGCTCAGGCTCAGCCAATGAAGCTGCTTGATTTCAAGCACCATATTCAACTACAGTGGATCATCTCTAAACCGGACACCCTGTTTCGAGAGGTTCCACTATAAAACAGGAAAATGAATACTTCAAGACACGCTTGAGTGGTTTGTGATCATCAGCAGAAATTAACATCGGAGATAACGGGCAATGAAACCTATCGAAATTAAGCACAACTAACCTTTCTCTGTGACCGGTTTAGAGAGGTTCCACTGTATCTTTGTCACATGGACTTACAGCGGCGGGAGAACGTCCTCACCGATGTCTGGACGAGATGGCATCTTGAGTTTGTGAAACGACGCAGTGTGCAGAAAGTTGAGGCTTTCCAGCACAAACAGACACTCTCTATGGTAAGCTGTCGGAATGTTATTTCCGTTGTAGGCTGAAGAGGATATAGCGATATTATGTGGTATACAGGATTATTGCCACCTATACTAAGCCTAAATATTCGGACACCCATTTATATAAATATATGGTTTCCCCACAACAATGAGCGTGCCAATATGTAGGGTTAGTATGGCTGTCGTTCACTTTAATCAAAATAAAAACAATGTATGTATTTGGATACTATTTTTATATAAATATATGGTTTCCCCACCCGACAATGAGCGTGCAATATGTAGGGTTAGTATGGCAGTCGTTCACTAATCAAAATAACAATGTCTGTATTTGGACACCATTTATATAAAAAAATAGGTTTCCCCCACGACAATGAGCGTGCCAATATGTAGGGTTTGTATGGCAGTCGTTCACTAATCACAATACAATGTATGTATTTGGACACCATTTATAAATTATATAGGTTTCCCCTTCCCCACGACAATGAGTGTGCCAATATGTAGGGTTAGTATGGCAGTCGTTCACTAATCACAATAACAATGTATGTATTTGGATACTATTTATATAAATATATGGTTTCCCCACAACAATGAAGCGTGCCAATATGTAGGGGTTAGTATGGCAGTCGTTCCCCCCCCCCCAACCCCCCCTAAATCACAATAAAAACAAATGTATGTATTTGGACACCATTTTTTATATAAAATATATGGTTTCCCCACGACAATGAGCGTGCCAATATGTAGGGTTAGTATGGCAGTCGTTCACTAATCACAATAACAATGTTTATTTGTATTTGGACACCATTTATATAAAATATGGTTTCCCCACGACAATGAGTGTGCCCAATGTAGGGTTTTTGAGTTTTTATGGCCAGTCGTTCACTATCACAATAACAATGTATGTTTTCTTTGGATACCATTTATATAAATATATGGTTTTCCCACAACAATGAGCGTGCCTATGTAGGGTTAGTATGGCAGTCGTTCACCTTTAATCACAATAACAATTGTATGTATTTGGATACCATTTTTTATATATAAATATGGTTTGGTTTCCCTCCCCACAACAATGAGCGTGCCAATATGTAGGGTTAGTATGGCAGTCGTTCACTAATCACAATAAAACAATGTATGTATTTGGATTCCATTTATATAAATATATGGTTTCCCCACAACAAATGAGCGTGCCAATAATGTAGGGTTAGTATGGCAGTCGTTCACTAATCACAATAAACAATGTATGTATTTTGGGATACTATTTATATAAATATATGGTTTCCCACAAAACAATTGATTGTGTGCCCAATATGTAGGGTTAGTATGGCAGTCGTTCACTAATCACAATAACAATGTATGTATTTGGATACCATTTATATAAATATATGGTTTCCCCACAACAATGAGCGTGCCAAAATGTCGGGTTAGTATGCAGTCGTTCACTATCACAATAACAATGTATGTATTTGGACACCATTTATATAAATAGGTGGTTTCCCCACAACAATGAGCGTGCCAATATGTAGGGTTAGTATGGCAGTCGTTCACTAATCACAATAACAATGTATGTATTTGGATACTATTTATATATATATGGTTCCCCACAACAAAATGAGTGTGCCAATATGTAGGGTTAGTATGGCAGTCGTTCACTAATCACAATAACCAATGTATGAATTTGGATACTATTTATAAATATGGTTTCCCCACAACAATGAGCGTGCCAATATGTAGGGTTAGTATGACAGTCGTTCACTAATCACAATAACAATGTATGTATTTGGATACTATTTATATAAATATATGGTTTCCCCACAACAATGAGCGTGCCAATATGTAGGGTTAGTATGGGCAGTCGTTCACTAATCACAATAACAATGTATGTATTAGGATATATTTATATAAATATATGGTTTCCCCACAACAATGAGTGTGCCAATATGTACGGTTAGTATGGCAGTCGTTCACTAATCACAATAACAATGTATGTATTTGGACACCATTTATATAAATATATGGTTTTCCCCCACCACAATGAGCGGCCAATATGTAGGGTTAGTATGGCAGTCGTTCAACTAATCATTCAATAAAAAATGTATGTATTTGGACACCATTTATATAAATATATTTGGTTTCCCCACAACAATGAGCGTGCCATAGGTAGGGTTTAGTATGACACGTTCACTAATCACAATAACAATGTATGTATTTGGACACCATTTATATAAAATATATGGTTTCCCCACAACAATGAGCGTGCCAATATGTAGGGTTAGTATGACAGTCGTTCACTAAATCACAATAACAATGTATGTATTTTGGACACCCTTTATATAAATATATGGTTTCCCCACAACAAATTGAGTGTGCCAATTTATGTTACGGTTAGTATGGCAGTCGTTCACTAATCACAATTAACAATGTATGTATTTGGATACCATTTATATAAATATATGGTTTCCCACAACAATGAGTGTGCCAATAGTAGGGTTTTTAGTATGGCAGTCGTTCACTAATCACAATAACAATGTATGTATTTGGATACCATTTATATAATAAGATATGGTTTCCCCACAACAATTGAGCGTGCCATAGTGTTGGTTAGTATGGCTGTCGTTCACTAATCACAATAACAATGTATGTATTTGGATACCATTTATATAAATTTATGGTTTCCCCACAACAAATTGAGCGTGCCAATATGTGGGGTTAGTTTATGGCAGTCGTTCACTAATCACATAAACAATGTATGTATTTGGATACTATTTATTTATATAAATATGGTTTTCCCACGACAATGAGTGAGCCAATATGTTAGGTTAGTATGGCAGTCGTTCACTAATCACAATAATGTATGTTTTTATTTGGATACTATTTATAAAAATATATTTGGTTTTCCCCCACAAACATTGAGCGTGCCAATATGTAGGGTTAGTAGGCGTCGGTTTCACTAATCACAATAACAATGTATGTATTTGACACCATTTATATAAATATATGGTTTCCCCACGACAATGAGCGTGCCATATGTAGGGTTTTAGTATGGCAGTCGTTTCACAATCACAATAACAATGTATGTATTTGGTACCATTTATATAAATATATAGGTTTCCCCACAACAATGAGCGTGCCAATATGTAGGGTTAGTATGGCAGTCGTTCACTAATTCACAATAACAATGTATGTATTTGGATACCATTTATATATATATTTGGTTTCCCCACAACAATGAGTGTGCCAAATATGTTAGGGGTTTGATTGGCAGTCGTTCACTAATCACAATAAACAATGTATGTTATTTGGACACCATTTTATATAAATATATGGTTTCCCCCCAACAATGAGTGTGCCAATATGTAGGGTTTAGTATGGCAGTCGTTTCACTAATCACAATAAACAATGTATGTATTTGGACACCATTTATATAAATATATGGTTTCCCCTACAACAATGAGTGTGCCAATATGTAGGGTTAGTATGGCAGTCGTTTCACTAATTACAATAACAATGTATGTATTTGGACACCTTTATATAAATATATGGTTTCCCCACAACAATGAGTGTGCCAATATGTTGGGTTAGTATGGCTGTCGTTCACTAATCACAAATAACAATGTATGTATTTGGACACCATTTATATAAATATATGGTTTCCCCCACAACAATGAGTGTGCCAATATGTAGGGTTAGTATGGCAGTCGTTCACTAATCACAATAACAATGTATGTATTTTGGACACCAATTTTATTTTATAAATATGGTTTCCCCACAACAATGAGTGTGCCAATATGTAGGGTGTTAGTATGGCAGTCGTTCACTAATCACAATAAAAAGTATGTATTTGGATACCATTTTATATAAATATATGTTTCCCCCACAACAAATTGAGTGTGCCAATTATGTAGGGTTAGTATGGCAGTCGTTCACTAATCACAATAACAATGTATGTATTTGGACACCATTTTTTTATATAAATAATGGTTTCCCCACAACAATGAGCGTGCCTTATGTAGGGTTTTAGTATGGCAGTCGTTCACTATCACAATAACAATGTATGTATTTGGATAACCATTTTTAAATATAAATAAATATTGATTTCCCCACAACAATGAGCCGTTGCCAATATTGTAGGGTTAGTATGGCAAGTCGTTCACTAATCACAATAACAATGTATGTATTTGGATACCAATTTATATTATATGGTTTCCCCCACAACAATGACGTGCCAATATGTAGGGTTAGTATGACAGTCGTTCACTAATCACAATAACAATGTATGTATTTGGACACCAATTTATATATAAATATGGTTTATCCCCCAACAATGAGTGTGCAATGTAGGGTTAGTATGGCAGTCGGTTCACTAATCACAATAACAATGTATGTATTTGGACACCATTTATATAAATATATGGTTTCCCCACGACAATGAGTGTGCCAATATGTAGGGTTAGTATGGCAGTCGTTCACTAATCACAATAACAATGTATGTATTTGGACACCATTTATATAAATATATGGTTTCCCCACAACAATGAGTGTTTTTTTTTTTCCAATATGTAGGGTTTAGTATGACAAGTCGTTCATTAATCACAATAACAATGTATGTATTTGGTTATACCATTTATATAAATATATGGTTTCCCCACAACAATGAGTGTGCCAAATAAGTAGGGTTAGTATGGCAGTCGTCACTAAATTCAAACAACAATGTAATGTATTTGGACACCATTTATATAAATATAGGTTTCCCCACAACAATGAGTGTGCCAATATGTAGGGTTAGTATGGCAGTCGTTCACTAATCACAATAACAAATGTATGTATTTGGATACCATTTATATAAATATGTTTTCCCCACGACAATGAGTGTGCCAATATGTAGGGTTAGTACGGGCAGTCGTGTTCATAATCACAATACAATGTATTGTCTTTGTACACCATTTATAAATAAATATGGTGGTTTTTCCCCCCACAACAATGAGCGTGCCAATATGTTCGGTTAGTATGGCAGTCGTTCATATCACAATAACAATGTATGTATTTGGACACATTTATATAAATATATGGTTTCCCCCACAACAATGAGTGTGCCAATATGTACGGTTAGTATGGCAGTCGGTTCACTAATCACAATAAACAATGTATGTATTTGGATACTATTTGTTTTGGGAAACCCCTATTTAATACTAACATATAGCCTATTTAATAGGGGTTTCCCAAAGCAAATTGTGTCGGAATATTTAGGTATTTTGATAATTTGGCAACGATGACAATTTATTACATATGACCCGAGACCCTAGGTCATATATTTTGTTGTGTGTTTAGTAAATGCTTTATTGTATCCCCCAGACTACCGTCGGGGGATACTATGGATTTGACAGCGCGCCGCGTCCGCGTCCGCCGCAGACACTTCTTGTCCGGAGCATAACTCGAACACCCTTTGGAATATTTTCATGAAACTTCACACATGCATAGACCACGACCCGAAGGTGTGTCGCGCACAAGAATGACATCTCTTGCATAGCTAATTTTTGGTTATCTCCCTTTTTTGTTTCTCGCACTGATTTCGTGTCCGGAGCTTTAACTCCACCACTTTCGAATTTTTTGTTTTCATGAAACTTCACACAATGCATAGACACGACCCGAAGGTGTGTCGCGCACAAGAATGACAAGTCTTGCATAGCTAATTTTGAGTTAATCTCTCCTTTTTTGTTTCGCGCACTGATTGACCATAACTCGACCACCCTTTGGAATATTTTTATTAAACTTAACACATTCAAATTAGACCACGAACCGAAGGTGTAGTCGTCACAAGAATGACAACTCTTGCATAGCTAATTTTTGAGTTAATCTCCTTTTTTTTTGTTTTCGCTCACTGATTTTCTGTCCGGAGCATAACTCGGACCACCCTTTGGAATATTTTCATGAAACTTCACACATGCATAGACCACGAACCGGAGGTGTGTCGCGCACAAGAATGACAACTCTTGCTTAGCTAATTTTTCAGTTATCTCCCTTTTTTGTTTTGCGCACTCTACAAACTGGACAAAATAATTGCATGAAGACCTGTTTTCGTCTGCTCTGTATACCTTTTCTCGTGTGCTCTGTACACCTTACCTGTAGAGAAGAACAATAGAAACTGGAAGAAACCAATGTGCTAAGCATGGGCTATTGCATGTGCAGATGTCCCACTGCTTGACCACTGCTTGACCACTGCAGACCAGGTAATTTATACAGGTAAATCACTTCATTGGGTACTGTGTTGAAAATATTGTGGCTTATGTGGACCTCTGCAGATATATGTAGATAAATATAGGACTTATTAAAAAATAAAATCTGGTCTCCAATAGCAAGCATTTTTATTATTTTTAAACTTTTTTTAAACTTTTTTTTTGTCATTTTTTTTTTTTTTTTTTTTCATTATTTTTTTTCATTTTTTTTTTTCAAATTTTTTTATTTTTCAATTTGACTGGAAAAAAAAAATCTGGGCTCCAGTAGCAAGCATTATTTTTTTTATTTTTTAAACTTTTTTTTTTTTTTTTCCATTTTTTTTTTTTCATTTTTTTTTTTTTCAAAATTTTTTTTTTATTTTTATTTTCAATTTTTGTCCAGTAGCAGAAGGTCGTAAGTGCTATATACAGACTATTCACCTGTACATGTGCTAGCATGTGCAACTGACATGACCCACTTACAGGTAATTTATACAGGTAAATGATTATATTTAACAATTTCCGTAAACTGTGTTGAATTATATTGTGGCATTATGTGGACCTGTGCAGTATATGTAGATAATATAAGGACTATAAAAAAAAATTCTGGGCTCCAGTAGCAGCATTATTATTTTTAATTTTTAAACTTTTTTTTCCCATTTTTTTTTTTCATTTTTTTTTTTCAAATTCTTTTTCAAATTTTTGTCTAGTTAGCATAAGGTCGTAAGTGCTATATACAGACTATTATCATATAATAAAACAATTATTGACTAGTGAGCCATAAGAATATAATCTGATATTCTATGGTTCACTAGTCAATAATTGTATAATATCGGGCCAGTGAAAATTGCTTTCGGGCCCAGGCTCGAGGTCAAGGCGGGACAAGGCGAGGCATCTGATTCCGCGGAATTCTTGTTTACTTATCTCCCTTTGTTGTTTCGTGCTCTGATTTTGTATCCAAAGCATAACTCGAACACGCATACGCATTGCTCTAATGGTCCTCTACCGCCCTGTGCCAAATCCACGTTCGTTCTGCCCCCGTCAAGCCCAGGGTCAAGGTCACATACTTAGTGCTTCAAAAACATTAACGCTTGGGTAAATATCTTATACTTTCTGTTTTCTTTCATGGATCATGGATCATCTTCATATTTCATATACGCATTGCTCTAATGGTCCTCTACCGCCCTGTGCCAAATCCACGTTCGTCCTGCCCCACCATCCAGGGTCAAGGTCACATACTTGGTGCATCAAAAACTTTAACGCTCAGGTAAATATCATTATAATTTTTATTTCCATTCACGGATCAACTTCATATTTCATATACGCGTTGCTCTAATGGTCGTCTACCGCCCTGTGCCAAATCCACGTTCGTCCTGCCCCCGCCAAGCCCAGGGTCAAGGTCACATACTTAGTGCTTCAAAAACTTTAACGCTCGGGTAAATATCTTATAATTTCTGTTTTCTTTCATGGATCATCTTCATATTTCATATACGCATTGCTATAATGGTCCTCTACCGCCTTGTGCCAAATCCACGTTCGTCCTGCCCCCGCCAATCCCAGGTCAAGGTCACATACTTGGTGCTTCAAAAACGTTTAATGCTCAGGTAAATATCTATAATTTTTCTTTCCATTCACGGATCAACTTCATATTTCATATATGCGTTGCTCTAATGGTCCTCTACCGCCCTGTGCCAAATCCACGTTCGTCCCGCCCCCGCCAAGCCCAGGGTTAACATCATATACTTAGTGCTTCAAAAACTTTAACGCTCAGGTAAATATCTTATAATTTCTGTTTTCTTTCACGGATCAGCTTCATATTTCATATATGCATTGCTCTAATGGTCCTCTACCGCCCTGTGCCAAATCCACGTTTGTCCTGCCCCCGCCAAGCCCAGGGTGAAGGTCCACATACTTGGTGCTTTAAAAACTTTAACGCTCAGGTAAAAGAAAATTTTGACTTGCAATTTGGCCTCATTTATTATCAAAGCGATATGTGGGACATCCGTGTTCTATGAACACATTTTCTAGTTTATTAAACTTCACACATGCATAGAAGACGACCCAAAGGTGTGTCGCACGTAGAATGACAACTCTTGCGTCGTTAATTTCTTAGTTATCTCCTTTGTTGTTTCGTGCACTGATTTCGTGTCTGGAGCATAACTCGAACACCCTTTGGAATATTTTCATGAAACTTCACACATGCATAGACCACGACCCTAAAGGTGTGTCCCGCAAGAATGACAACTCTTGCATCACTAATTCTTTAGTTATCTCCCTTTGTTTTTCCGTCACTGGTTTTGTCTCCGGAGCATAACTCGAACACCCTTTTTTCAAACTACTTGTGTATCTGGGGAGGGGGATACACATGCGCTTGTCGACAAGCGTCCATTTCTAGTTTTTTTCCTTTTTTGTGGGGTGGGGGGCGTATAGGACCGTGTTAGTAAAATTATAATACTATTAATCTTTTTTCCTACAACTTTAACTGAAACTGATATTCCATCACCACATAACACAGCCATTCATTTGTTCAAATTAATCTATATGCCTGTACATGACCTTGCTGTTGAATTTACGTAAAACCTTTCACCAACTAATCAGTCAGTTGGTCGGTTGGTTCAGTTCGATAGTCGGTTCAGTCTGCCAGTCAGCCAATTAATCTACAACCAACCAACCACCAAAACCCACCCACTCGCCCAGCAACAAACCAACCAACCAACCACCCATCCAAAAATCCACGAACCAAATCATCCAACCAAACAACCAACCATCCAACCAACCAACCAGCCAGCCAGCCAGCCAGCCAGCCAGCCAAACCAACCAACCAACTATTTACAGGTGCTCGTGTCCTGGAGGAACCTATGCAGGAAGCGTCACAAGAAAGTCTCACAGATCCCGCTACCCGTATCCCCGGTGTTTAACATGCCGTGCGCCAGCACGACCCCTACAGATGACATTGCGACC
This sequence comes from Conchocele bisecta, assembly GCA_029237695.1. Taxonomy (NCBI): domain Eukaryota; kingdom Metazoa; phylum Mollusca; class Bivalvia; order Lucinida; family Thyasiridae; genus Conchocele; species Conchocele bisecta. The sequence goes on from CM055279.1 coordinate 3,486,830, forward strand.
CCGTCCCCGACCTTCTCCAGTCGACCTTCACAGATCCCCGGCCCGCCGACGCGCAACAAGGGCCGACAGTTACCCCCAATTGGCAAGGTTACCGGGGGTGGTCGGACAACCCCGACCGGACATGGAGCCAGGAATAGAAGCTCGGTTTCTTGATGATTGGTGGAGATAGATCTGTTATTGTGAACAAGATTAGATCAAATCTAAACTGCAAACAATGAATTATGTGTCGGGAATAACTCGTTTTCAGTGAAATTCCCATGAAAACCAATTGGACCAGATCTAAATTAACTACATACAATTGTGCGTCAATTGTGATTGAAAATCCCATTGACATCCAAGGTCAAGGTCACAATGTTAGTGCGTCACACATTTAACATGGGGTGAAATTTGTTAGATCCAATCAAAACTAACTTCAGTGATTTATCAGAACTGACTGAAAACCATAATGTCAATATTTCCAACCACTGTAGATCTCAATGATCTGACTCGTAATTAGCCATCCCATTAGGATCGACAGTGTTTGATATGTTTCCCAGTTTTATAAAAGTATCCTTATTCTGTGTTAATGATGACAAAATAATAGATCACCCATTCCACTTGCTTAATAGTTCTGAGATATTAGCTTTTTATCTTGCTGGGATATAATAGAAACATATGATGGAGTCTATGGGATTTTGTTTCATGTTGCGTTGATTGTGGCAAGTCCATGTGCGATACATTATATAAATATCAATATTCTTTCATCATACCTGTGAGTTGAGCGTATGGCCTAGTGATCACAATGGCATCTGTGCATCTGTCCGTCTATGTATTTGTCCTAGCGTGCATGTGTCACTGTCTGGTGATTAGAGTCACTTTAAGTTATTTATAATTCACAAAATATGTGCTAAGTAGAGATTGCAAATGCTATTGTATAGAACATTACAGACCTCAAGAATACAGTAGAACCTGTAACCAGGGGCCCGTTTCACTAAACTTTGTACGACAAAAATGTTCGTAAGTGCAAGTCTAGGATCGTCTGTAAATTTCAATTGATGTATTTGCATTTATTGAGCTTAGGCTGCATATGCAGCCTATGCTCAATAAATGTAAATCCACTGAATGTTCAAAAGAAAACATTGTTAATGTGAAATGTACAGACTATCGTAATTGTGCGTTTACGAACATTTTAGACGTACGAAGTTTCGTGAAACGGGCCCTAGACTCGCGTGTGGCTCTGTCTGGAGAAATGGGTCATATGGGTTTTGCCATCAGTGTAAGTGTAGATCGGCATCATTTCTCCAGTACTGGGTGGCAGGTGGGAGCATGAGATGGGTAATTTAACGATCGGGATTCATCCTAACTGGAATCCCAAACAGAGACCTGGTTTGGCCCTCATGTATTTCTTTGGCATTCGTGTATGTGAGGATTTAGTCTGGTTATACCCATGTATGAGTGATACGTTTATTCGTAATCCTATTACTTTTATGGGAAGGGGTCAAGTGACTTTGGTGTGGTATTGACCTGGCACCAGGTCAGTTGATTCTAATTTCAGGGCTGAATATTTAATTTAAATGACCTTAGCTGTTGATAGGCTGTATACACCAATAAATCAAATAATTTCTCCAGTCACAGCCACATACACAGACGGGACCTTGGTTTGAAGTCCCAATGCAAAAACCAGTGGCACACAGAAGATACGGACGAGCCTATATCTCTCTGATCATGGTCTCCTGTTGTTAAAACCTTTTCACCTTTGATGGTGTAGTATTCAGGGTATGGGATCACGTGGTTTCCGATTACGTCACGTCGGAAAACGTCGTTCGGAAATTTTTGGAAACCACGTGATCCCAATCCCTGGTATTATAAGATTGTACCTACAAAAATAACTGAAGATGCCATATGCAGAAATTCCAGATAAGTTCTGTATCTAAAGAGTCTTATACCCCCAGATTTCAAATTCAATGCGTATTTTACTTTTACAAATGTAGTATTGATTTTCTTCCTTATTAAATAGGGAACAAATGATAAAAATAAAACAATAAAAAAAAATAAAAAATTCACTTTTTTGCTTTTAGCAGCTCAACATAGTACATTTCCCACTTTATTACAGTATTTTCACTACGTTAAACACCAATAAACAAATGAAAAGTCATGCAGAGCATGATGTTATTAGCCGATCAAATCAGGGTAAAGTGCATCGAACATAAGTAGGTGTCTCTGGTAACATTGTCAATGGTAAACTATTTTCGACCACAGTTCTGTACCTAGACATAGCACTATGGCTTTCACTACCGTTACAAAGAAAATAAATAATGAAAAATGTCAGATAATGAAAAATAGAAGTTAAACATGATATAGAGACATGGCATGTTAGTCTATTCTGTACCCAGCGTTGACATTTTTCTCGATTTTGTGCAGGTTTTGGAAACCCGTTCCCAAATCCATCCAATAGCAGCAATGCCATAGCAGCAATGTTTTGTTGTCACCATTATGTTGCGAAATATTCCAGCGTAACACCTGTACTGTATGCTCTATTTATCTACAAATTACACTCCGCAATACACAAAGTTGTAGTCACTGTGTGTTTGTCAGAATTCTGTGGCAGCACGCGAGTGGGCGGAGCTACCAGGGCTATATATATCTAGCGGTTACTGTGTCATCTAAAAATAGACGCAAGCTCCTGCGTATTCAGGCACATGCCCAGATTGGCCTAATGTGCCCCATCCGTGATTTTTGCGCGATGTCGGGCGCAAGACAATCAATAATTTGCGGCATTGACAATAATTAAGGGGGATTGCCGCAATCGCGCGTGCTGGATGCATCCCTGCCATCCTGCATGATACGTAAACAAATCAAAGTTGGCTATGAAGGGCAATTCTTCGTTTTGATTGGTGGAAAATTTTGTGAATATTAACTAGCGTCAAATGACGCGCATACGCGATCCAATGGGATAAACCTGAGATGCTGGGATAAACCCGAAAATGCTGGGGTTGCTAGTAAGGAGATTTTGAGCAGAGGTCGATCATAAATTAGCCGAATAAACACATTTTACGCGATTATACCTGGCTGAAACTTGTTCTGTTTAATAAATAAAAGCTTTAAATTAGCCCAATAATCGGCGTATGTTGGCGTATATGGCCATTAGAGCCAACTATGGACTTCAACAACAATAACTTCCGGGTTAAATCTCTTCCGGCGTTCAGCTCATTACGTATTCAAAATTGTGTTATTTGGCTATAAGTAAAGTTTTAAACGGAGATAATTGCCAAAAATGCAAACATTATCGGTTGATGCAATTTGGAAGTGATACAGAAAAATTCGCGTTCGTAGATTACCGAATAGCGGAGAAAAGGGTTGCTACAAACTTTTTCAGAATTCGATGGATAACCAATATATTAGCCGATCTATAAATAGATCGGCTAATAACAAACAAACAAACACTACTTAATTTGAAAATCGATGCGTATTTTCACATTGCTGTGAGTATTTTGTACTTCCACTTTTGATAATCAATGCGTATTCTGCTAAAATAAGTGCATAAAATACGCCAATACGCACCTTATCTGGAGCTATGGCTCTATGTGGTCACATTGTGACCCCATTCATTCCAGTTGCAAGCATTTCATTGGATGCTAACCGAATATACTGCTGTACCCTAGTCATTTCTATATACAACTATATCACATATTTATTTGTACAGATGTATAGGTGTGTAATTATATTCAGCGTGTAGTAGTTACACAGTATTATGCTACGTGTGTGTTTTTATAGGCATTGTGTGGTTTGTAGACCCGTTTCAAATGGTATAGATGGTCAAATGTTTTTTACCATACCACAATAATAGAAGGGTCATGTGACACAGATCATGATGTTTATTATGTGTGTTATGTGGGTGTGTTTGTAGATACCCATTGCAAATTGTATACAATTGTCAAATGTTTTTCCTTCTCACAATAATAGAAGGCCATGTGGCACAATATCATGATATTATGCGTGTTATGTGTGTAGATACCCATTGCAAATTGTATACAATTGTCAAATGTCAAATGTTTTTCCTTCCCACAATAAATAGAAGGCCATGTGGCACAATATCATGATGTTTAGTATGCGTGTTATGTGGGTGTGTAGATACCCATTGCAAATTGTATACAATTGTCAAATGTTTTTCCTTCCACAATAATATGATTATGATAAAAGGGCATGTTGCACAAGATCATGATATTTATATTTCTGGTGATCTGTCGGGGACAGGGTTCGATACAACAGGGTTGAATGGCACATCAATCTTATGGTCAGATATTTCAGTGGTGGATGCTTGTTTACTATAAATGAAATCGGTCATACTTAACTGACGGTTTGCTTTGTGATTCATTTAATAACGATGCTCAAAACACGCCAACAGCACTAAACATGACAGCAGCAAGTAACTTGCAATCAGAAATGTGCAGAATTTGCAAAAATATGAGTGCATCGGATATGGCGCAGTAGAATGGGGACATCAGTGATACAATCGCGGGATTCCCAACACTGATGAGGCTGTGCTTATGGCAAATGTCCGACGGTTATATAGAATAGTAGGTTAGTGCCGTGAATGGGAAAACATATCTGGCGAGGCTTAGGAAACAGGATGGGCGAGGCTCTGCCGAGCATATCCTGTTTCCGAGCCGCGCCAGATATTTTTCGCATTCACAGCATTAACCTACTATTCTATTTATCCTGTCAACACTACTAATGGCTTTAAAATCAAAATGCAAAAAAATAATCCCAGCAACGCATAATTTTATATTCATACACCCTGATTAGGTCGTATTGACAGGATATCAAAAATGTTTCATGGCACCGTTTTTCACGGCACATACGCACTGTGTTGACGGGATAAATGTACTTCTGTGAATGTTTCTCAAAATGTAATTAATAATTTAATTTCGACGGCAAACCTTGCATGCACAATGTAAGACATTTTGCTTAAATACAGTCTGTATACTGAATGCATCAATCTAATCCTCATCAATATGTGTGTTCAGACAAGAGCTCTGGCTTGTGTTTCATAAAACGTCCATCCGACTTGTGTTTGATAAAATGTCCATCCAACTTGTGTGTGATAAAATGTCCATCTGATTTGTGTTTCATAAAATGTCCATCTGGCTTGTGTTACTATTTTCAGAGACTATGTGCTATTGATTAAAAACAGAGCTGATGATGTTAGGAAGTCACTAATCAGCCTACAATACTTCATTGTAACCATAGTCTAACATATTTGTGACCGTCACAGGAGAAATGGGGCTTATGTTTTTTGCGACCAGTGTACATTTGCAAAAATTCCTTCAAATTAGCACTTGTTCAATATGGACGAGTGCATTTTTTCGAGGTCTGTGACATCAAAAGTTTATTTAAATTTCAGAGCTCATGCGGAATTCAATTCCGCATGAGCTCTGATATTTATGTCAACTTTCAACGTCAGTTGCAGAAAATATTGAAGATTTTCAAAATCACTATCTGCAAAATACGGCTATGTGATAAAGAGCCCGGCCAATTTGTTTCTTCAATTATTCTTGTTTGCTAGTCTAAAAGTGTTGAGATTTGTTATTTAATCGAGCTAGAAAATTATCAGATATGTACTACTATACTAATTTATAATGATTGTAATCGTGTATACGTGTATATAATATGTCGGTATTTGGTGCCATGCCAAAATGCGTACTCTGTGATAGTTTTATATTTTTATAGACGCTTTTGATTTTGATTTAAGTTGCGATCGGAGGGATATTCGGTTTATTTCCTAACATAAACTTGCTTGGGCAGCATGAGAATTTTCTCCATTGGAGATGATTCTCATGCACTGCCACACGAACAACAATTATTGTCTCCCTCATGTTAGTGGAAAATGAGACATACCGTGATAACCCTAAATATTCAGACACAATTTGCCTTGGGAAATTCCTATTAAATAAGGGTTTCCCAAAGCAAATTGCATGCAAATACATTCTTATTGTCATGAAACCAGTACTGTCATATTACCATAATATTGGCACGCTCACTGTTGTAGGGAAACCATATATTTGTATGTGTTTCTCCAAATAAATGGTGTCTGAGTATTTAGGGTTATTACGGTACATGTAGCGGTCACAATTCCGGCGTGGCGTCATCGTATCGTAGGCATAAACAATTTTGGGCGTACGTCAAACTGTTGCTTATCTCCAGATGTGTTGGTCAGATCTTTACCACATATTAGCAATATCTTCTTCATTCTTCACATTGATGGTTGACCGTCCTGTGTCATTTAGGCGACACATTGACCTAATTTCTTTGTCAGCGAGACTCGCCGGCGATCGCCTTGTATTCAACATGGAAATGATTAAATGTGACTGATCAGACAGTGTAGATTCACCAACTAAATGATGATCATGTATACCCTGATATGGCTCCACGGATGTGCAAACTGATCTGGGGCTACACTGTTCACCGGTGAAACTTGCACACAATAATCATGAAACGGTGTACTGTGTACATCAGAAACGTATCACATACCATTTGACATTTGAGGTGACCTTGACCCTAGTTTTTGTTCACCGACTGTGCTTCGAGGTTGTATTAACTGTCTCATAACCTCCTGTGGGTGGCAGGTGTGAGTATGTGATGGGTAATTTAACGTTCGGGATTCTTCCTTGCCGGTGGGTGGCAGGTGTGAGTATGCGATGGGTAATTTAACGTTCAGGATTCTTCCTTGCCGGTGGGTGGCAGGTGTGAGTATGCGATGGGTAATTTAACGTTCGGGATTCTTCCTTGCCGGTATCCCGAACGGAGACCTGGTTTGGCCCTCATGTACGTTTTTGGCCTTCTTGTATGTGAGGGTTTAATCTGGTTATACCCCTTGTATGAGTAATACGATTATTCCTAATACTATTTCTGTTAGGGGAAGGGGCCAAGTAACTTTGGCGTGGTAGGGAACTGGCACCAGGTCATGTTATTCTAATTTCAGGGCTGAATATGTATTTATTTTGATGTAAATATTCAGTTTTGATTTTGTGATTTTTCCCCTAATGCAGCAGGTTACATGCGGGATCGAACCCGTTGACCCGGATTTAAATGACCTTAGCTGTTGATAGGCCGTTAAACACCATTAAACAAACAAACAAACTCATAAGCTCCTAAATTTAATCAATACACACATTTTGACTGCGTACTTCAATGGCCAATACAATTCAGGAAGAGCCCAAACCTGAGAATTTATGGACCCAGTGCTAGGAGGCCATTTGATCGTCTCGAAATTTCAATTGATGGATTTACATTTATTCAGAACATGCTGCATATGCAGCCTATGCTCAATAAATGTAAATCAAATAATCATTTACAAGAAAACATTGTTAATGTGAAATTTACAGACTATCAAAAGTTTGCACTTACGAACATTTGAGTATTACGAAGTTTAGTGAAACGGCTCCCAGGGTACTGAGACAATTATCATCCGTAAATATAAGCTAAAGTTGAAGCCATGATAGGCATGTATTGTGACCTTTGGTAATCGTGTTCTCGTGTCGATTTTGTCGCGTCCGTTTGCGGACAGCGCGATGTAGTCGGCACATTAGCGTAGCCGTCTAGTTCAGTCATGATCATAGCAACCTTCGTCGACATTTAAAATCAACTGAAACTCAGCCGAAAAGAAGATTTTTTAATCATAGTTAAGGCTGAAAGCCCATATATTCTGTTTGCATTTTGCAAGTGTATCGAATTTGAGCAATATCAGACTGAATCCGAAACATTTTTTAACTTTCAAAACATGAAAAAGGCAAAAATTAGCCTAAAAGAAGAATTCTGTCCGATTTTGAATCATAGTTAATGTTTACCATTACTGGTGACTGCGACTGGAGAAATGGGGCTTATGGCTTGTGTGACAAGTGTAGTCCCAGACCCGTTAATGTTTACCATTACTGGTGACTGTGGTGGGTGGAAGGTGGGTGCAAGCGATGGGAAATTTAACGATCGGGGTTCATCCTTACCGGAATTCCTACTGGAGACCTGGTTTGGCCCTCACATACGTCTTTGGCATTTGTATGTGACAGTTGAATCCGGTTATACCCCTTATGTGAGTATTACGATTATTCGTAATCCTATTTTAGGGGAAGGGGCCAGGTGACTTTGGTGTGGTATGGACCTGCCATCAGGTCAGGTTATTCTAATTTCAGGGCTGAATATATTGTTTCTGGATGTAAATATTCAGTTCTGATTTTGGAATTTCCCCCCCAATGCAGCAGGTTAAAACGGGATCGAACCCGTTTGCCCGGCCTTACATGACCTTAGCTGTTGATAGGCCGTTAAAACACCAATAAACAAACAAACAAAACTGGTGACTGTGACGGAGAAATGGGGCTTATGGTTGTGAGTGTAGTCACAGACCCGTTCTGTTTATTATGACGTGACTGGAGAAATGGGGCTTATGGCTTGTGTGACAAGTAAGTAGTCAGTCCCAGACCCGTTCATGTTTTACCAATTACTGGACTGGTGACTGAGAAATGCTTATGGCTGTGTGACAAGTGAAATTCCCAGACCCGTTCAGTACCATTAATGGTGACTGTGATGAGGGGGCTTGGCTTGTGTAAGTGTAGTCCCAGACCCGTTCACGTTTACCATTACTGGTGACTGTGACTGGAGAAATGGGGCTTATGGCTTGTGTGACAAGTGTAGTCACAGACCCGTTCACGTTTACCATTACTGGTGACTGTGACTGGAGAAATGGGGCTTATGGCTTGTGTGACAAGTGTAGTCCCAGACCCGTTCACGTTTACCATTACTGGTGACTGACTGGAGAAATGGGGCTTATGGCTTGTGTGACAAGTGTAGTCCCAGACCCGCTCATGTTTACCATTACTGATGACTGTGACGGGAGAAATGGGGTTTATGGCTTGTGTGACAAGTGTAATTCCAGGCCAACCTAAGCATCCACTGTTGTTCATTCAGTCAAGTCAGTCAAGTCAGGTCATGCTTCTCCCAAACAGTAGGGAACCTTATGATTGAAGTTATCGGACTGCAGGGGCCCGTTTCACTAAACTTTGTACGACTAAAATGTTCATAAGTGCCAAATTATGATAGTCTAGATTCACATTAATACTGTTTTCATTTAAACAATTATTGGATTTAATACTGAGCCTATGTTCAAGAAATGTAAATCCGTCAATTGAAAATTCCAGACGGTCCTAAATTTGCACTTGGAAACTTTGTAGTCGTACGAAGTTTAGTGAAACGGTCCCAGGAGTGTGCTCCCAGATCAGGAGCTACACTGGCCACAAATGTTGTCAGAAGCCCCATTTATCAAGTCATAGCCGGATTTTGTATTAACCCTTAGACCGTTACACGCAACAATTGTCTGCTGTTGCTTTTATATCTTGTCATATTTCTCAATAAAAACATGGTTTGACAGCACTTTAGAATCATTTCCAATGGAAATGATTCTAAAGTGCTGTCAAAGCATGTTGTAAATTATTCTAAAGTGCTGTCAAAGTATGTTTTTGATGATAATAATGGAAAATAGCAAATAAACAGCAGACGACAAAATAATTAAGATAGGTTGACATAATTCACCTTTCATCGCAGGTTGGAATATAGAAGATAATCAGGTTATTGTATTATTAATCAAAAGCCGTATCATTACCCCTGCTCATTCAGGTGTGTTACTTCTAGTACATTTAGCCATCTTTCCATGCAACGTGCTACCGGTAATTATGCGATCCATTCGATAACGAGGACATATTGCTTTGCGTTTGAAGTTTCATACATCATTATCCCCTATTATTATTGTTTAGCTTCTGATTCCAGTTTGTCAAAGGGGCATATAATGTCTAGTTAGCCCCCCCCCCCCCACCCACCCCCTCTGAGAATCAGGGTGCCCTATAGGTTTCGCCCTGTCTGTCCGTCCGTCTGTCCGTTTAATTTTTAGAAGTTTTTGTATGAGTTTCTTAAATCACTTATAATGTATGTTTGCCTTCAGCTAATATCTTCATATTGCACACATACATTACTTAGTAACGATACATCCTTCACATTAATACAATTACCTTCGCTACTGATCTTACATCCGTCCGATTGTTTATTTTCAAATCACCTATAGGGGCCTTAAGTACGTCGACAGACCACATTTTCTAGTTTTGTTCTAGGACGTGGCTGCCACTGCAGGAATGTGGCTTATGGCGCCACTACCGTAGACCTAGACCAGCTGTCCAGTTTCATCATGGTTTGCATTGTTCGATATTATGTTAATACATAGCAGTATGGACCTTACCATAGAAGATCAGGAGCTACACTGGTCACAAATGACATAAGCCCCATCGAAATGGGGATTATGGCATTAGTGTCCAGTCTGATCTGTATTGCTTAATAAAAACATCAGATATTTCATTGACTGAAGGCGAACAGTGCAATATCCTGATTAAACTGCCCAGAATTGCCTGCTGGTCTGGGTCTACAGTCCTATTTCAATGAATTGCCATAAGCCCAGTTTCTCCAGTCCCAGACACGTACTAGATAGGTTTGCCTTATGTGTGCAGCTAGTATCACTTTTACAAACTGCTATAGCACAAGAAAAAATAAGTAAAATACTGTAGGCCTATCCATCATTAGTGACTGTGTATTGCGTTACGTATGTTTATATCCCTGGCTTATGAAGTATTCCAAGGAGTATTATAGTTTTCACCCTTCCATTTGTCCGTCCGTAACACAAACATTTTGTTTATCAATCCAGGCGATGGCAGTGGAGGTATCTGTGAGCCCCTGCTCACTTAGTCTCATTTGTTGCTAGCAGATAACTGGGGCCGGTATCACTAAACTTCTCAGTACTAAGATTAAAGAATTAATGTGTGTTTGTTTATAGGTGTTTAATGGCCTATAAGCAGCTAAGGTCATGTAAGGCCGGGCAAACGGGTTCAATCCCGTTTTAACCTGCTAGTGGAATAATCGTAATACTCACATAAGGGTTATAACCAGATTCAACTGTCACATACAACTTACCCATCGCATGCTCCCACCTGCCACCCACCATTAAAGAAGATACATTATCGTAAGTTTTAGTGAAACAGGCCCCCGATACTGTATGCCAGTCACCTCTGTAGCTCCAGATTTGTCTACACCAAGTTAGAAAGTGTTGAACCCATTTCATGTAAGATTCACAGGTAGCCACATTTTCAAATACGTTTTCATTTATTTCTGCAGGAAAGTAGACGGTTCAAATGAGCGGTCACAACATAAGAAATAATGTTTAAAACATTCTGTCCAAAATTTAATATCCAAAGAATGAAATGGGTTTAAGGCGCACATAATGTTTCAGACAGAAATAGACAGTGTACAATGTATTGTTCAATATGTTGAATGAGATAACGCAGGCTAACCTGTGACTACACGTAGATTTGTCCGCATATGTGCCATTTTAAGGCCGTCCCATGACAATTGGCTTACAGACATGACATGTAGCAGAGACAGTAAAATGTACTAAAACTAACATCACTGTGTTTCAACTTATACCTTCTCGTCCATTTAGAGGTGGCGATTATTATTCACTCGCTGATAAGCAAGAGGGAATACAGCGTTGGTTCATGTACGTGCGTGCGTATGTTAGTAACGCCTTTCATTTTTCAATAACTTTTGAACCACTTCACCGATTATGATAATATTGGGCCACGATGTGTCTATGGATGGTGCTTTGTTTTGCATACTACCCGAGGTCAAGGTCACTGAGGACTTATGTTTACCTTGTTTTGTTATTTAACGGCCTATCAACAGATAAGGTCATGTAAGACCGGGCCAACGGGTTCGATCCCATATATAACTTGTTGCATTGTGGGGAAAATCCCAAAATCAGAACGGAATATTTACATCGAGAAACAATATATTGCCCTGAAATCACCTTGTTTGTATGGCATATGCTTTAAGTTTTGTTTTTGTTGTTTTATTATTATCAAAGCTCCCAGCGAGGGGATTAGCTTAGTGATAACGACGCCCTTGTTGTTGTATTTTTCATCTTCCAAGTCCTACCATACATATACTTGCTGTTTAACCCGTTCACCACTAACTAACTGGAATGGACCGATATGTTAATTTTGCAACCAATCCAATGGTCACAAAATTATTTTCAGACTAGTCCATTTATGAAAAGGGGGTGTTTTTGTTCTCGACTATATGAAAATTACTTGCAAAAAGTGCAGATCCTGACGAGACGGCTCGTCACATCTCATCTGGATCTACACGTTTTGCCAATACCACTATACAGGTCCGTGGTGTTGAAGCGGTTGACTGTGATCCACATGTTCAAATAATGACAAGAATTTATTACGTTAGGATTGGTGTCTGTGAATGGGAAAATGAGGCTTATGGTGCGACCACTGTAGATCCAGATCATTCTGTGCATCCGCACAGTCTGGTCAGGATCTGCACTGTTCGCCATTCCATCAATGAAATTGCAGTCACGCTTCTAACGCGCATGATAGATGGTTATCATATTACAGGAATGTGCTATTTGATAAAGAACTACATTGGTATTAAGCATCCGCACAGTCTGGTCAGGATCTGCACTGTTCGCCATTCCATCAATGAAATTGCAGTCACGCTTCTAACGCGCATGATAGATGGTTATCATATTACAGGAATGTGCTATTTGATAAAGAACTACATTGGTATTAAGCATTCGCACAGTCTGATCAGGACCTGCACTAATATATAGAGGATATTCATATTTTTCCAACGATTATGACATATATGTTCATTGAGTGGTGTGAAATGTGCATATTTCATGAGTGCCGTTAGGCACGAGTGAAATATGGACAAGTCACACCACGAGATGAACATACGTCAAAATCGTTGCAAAAATATGAATATTCTATTTATTATATACCGCTCCATGGCAATTAGCAGTTTTATTTTTAGACTGTACGGTAATGAATGTATTTGCAGCCTATTTGCGCTGTTTTACTGCCGATGCGCGTTATGAATATAGATAGCGGAAGTAGTCGTATTTTCACCGGAAGTTGTTTATGTCATCGCTGAGAACATATGACAATTGAAGTGGAACAAACTGTAAAACATGCATGCAAATTTCATATCGACACGTGAACAATTGATATTTACAAAATACAAATTGTTTCACGGTAAAAGTATGTTTGTTTGTTTGTTTATTGGTGTTTAACGGCCTATCAACAGCTAAGGTCATGTAAGGTCATGTAAGGCAAGGATGAACCCCTATCGTTAAATTACCCATCGCGTGCTGCCACCTGCCACCCACCGGTAAAAGTATGTAACACATTGAACAGTAAACATCTAAAAATAATTCGCCGGGTTGATAATCAGAACATGCAATATGTAACATCATGGCAATTGTATCAGTCAAGACAACATAAAATACAAAGTCCGCGTGTGGGATCACGTGGTTTCCGAACGACGTGACGTCATATTTTTAGAAGCGTTTCAGTAGATTTCCTTTACCAGTAATATCTTTCTAATGGAAATACAGATTTTTATGAAACATAGCAAACCAAATGTGGAACAGATTGTCCTTTATGGTTTGCTTTAATCTCATACTTGTCATTTTGACAAAAGGTCGGTTACTGTCGATGTAAATAAAAATTTAGAACATGTGAACGGAAGAAATAAATAGTACTTGATTTTTAGTGAAAGTTATATTATTGTAAAGAAATTTTAGAGCACCAATAAAACACATAATTCATCGTCTTTGGTGCACTATATATCATCAAAATCTGTCCTTTTGCTAGGAATATTTCAAAGAAAACCTACCGGAACTAGACATTATTTTTGTAAAACATGGATATGCTCCTGTGACATACTAGACTCTAACTGGAGAAACTCTTCCAAACTTTTCGACGTAAATGTACACAAACGGACGAACCTCAAGAGTAACGCAATATGCCCCACTATTACATGGGGACATACACATGACATCACAAATTTATTTGATTCAATTCGGCTTATATTTAAGGGTGGGAATTGGCTCCAACACCTTCCATACCTGTCACAAATTTATTACGTCAGGTCGGAAAATTAGGTTCGGAAACCACGTGAACCCAAACCCTGCAATTGTTTGCAACCAGAGGCGATAGACATAAACATTTGCCAAATTATGTAGCACAGGTTGAAGTAACGTACCAAGGTTTATAAATACATTAAATATACCTAAAAGTATATTGTGTTCCAACAGGGAGTAAACGTGATTTTTTCAACTGATTTTTTTCCCACTTATTGATACTTTTTAGTCTTTTATGTATATTTAATGTATTTATAGACCTTGGTACATTACTTCAACCTGTGATTTTTAGTAAGTAATTACTTGGACTATCTTCATGCAAGATAACATATGACAAGTATTATCTGTCGGCTTTACAACAAATGTAGTAGGGTGGAATGATACACTTTACGTATTTTATTACTTTGGAAACAGCAGATTACACATCGTGAAATCATATAAGAAAGTAAAATAAAATAGTCTGGTCAATTCAAAATACACACTGGGTCACCCTGTTTTATTAATATATTAATTCATTATTTTATAGAATTTCTTTCAATAGTCCACACTGTTTTACTGCATGTTAGTATTTTTAACCAATCAGCGACCAGCAATCAGTTATTTTCCAACACATTTGGTCAATTTCATGGTTACGCAGTGTGAATCGACGGACATGGCCTATGTAGTTTGCTGATACTCTAGCAGCCGATTTCATCAACATTGCAAAGTACCGTAAATTTTCCGGGCATCTATTAGAATCACCACTGGTTCCCAAGTCCTGGGTGGACGTTTAATAGAGGCAATTTTAATTTCGGCCCACGGCCACGTCCAGAACAAGACATATTTAGTTTTGCTCATCTCCTAGGATATATCGGCCAACAATCCAACATGTCAATTTCACCCATATTATACGAGATGGGTTTGAGATGCTTTGAAAATGGCGTCGCCATAACCGTGTAAATTCTGATCGCCCTGTGTCCGTGCAAATAGCTACTGCCGATGAGGAATTTACTGGGACACCAGAAAAAGTTGAATTTCGCTTCCGCTTTTGAAAGTGAAAGTAGCAATTATATTGTTTTTTCCCCCGATTTTCAAGGAAATACTGGAAAGAAAAGAAATCAAATTGGCTCCGATTTTGTTTCAAGTTAGTACTGGGCGTTTATTAGAGGCACAAATTTTGTGAAAATCAGACAAAAAATAGGTAAATTTTCAACGTAAAAAGTGGGGGGTGGGCGTCTATTAGAGCATGGGCGTCTATTAGAATATTTACGGTATATTTTTGTAGCAAAGTATACTTTGAGGGAGATTTTTTTTTTTTATTATTATTTTTTATTATACTGAATTCATTACATTATCACAGCCATTTTGGCTGTGATAATGTAATAAATTCAGTATAATAATTCTGCATAATTTTAATCATCAAATATATGCAGTCATTAGTTCTATATGCCATAATGCATTTCGGGGAAAATAAATGATTACTATCTCAAAGTATACTTTGCTAGATAAGTATACTTTGCAATGTTGATGAAATAGGCTACAGAACTTGAATTTCGGCACAGAATTTACTAGCTACACGAGTGGCCTACGATATGTATCATAATGAATGAAGGAATTAATGACTAAAATATGATAAATATGCTAGTTCCTTGTACAAATACTAACAACTACTTGTAATGGGATGAAACCTAATACAATGGTGTATCAGTACCTTAGAATTTCTTATTACCTAAATGATAAATGGTCAAAAGCTTAAATTTCTATGCCAGAGTCTAAATGATAATACGAATATTCCCAGTTAATTTCAAAGTCTATTCTGCTGTAGTCCAGTCACGTGCTTTCTGTTATACCCCGTATTCTGCCGGGATGGGCCTCGTGTTGGGCATCATGGTTCTTCTGTAAATATAGTTTTAGAGATCATAAGCAACAGGTATTTTAGCGATTCATGTATATGGATTGACAGGTATCATAGATCTTATTATTGCTTGCAACTTTTCTTCAGGTCTGATATCCACTTTGGTGGACTTATCCCAAGATAAGGCTTTAGCTTGTCATGATGTACAACTTTTGTTTCTCCGGATTCTGTGAATTGCAGTTTGTAATTTTGGTTGCTAATTTTTTTTTTAACCAGAAATGGACCTGAATATGGCATTCGCAATTTCTGACGGACATCTTTGCGTAGTGATCTCAGGAACCATACTATATCTCCATTTGTGTATTGATTGAATGTTTGTTTATTATCGTACATGTCTTTCTGCCGTTTTGCGTTTTCCTTCAAATGTTGTCGGCAAATGTTGTGTACTTACTGCATATTTTTATTCAATTGTTGTACATATTCTCCGTACGACGATACACTTTCTCCAGTGGTTGTTGTGCTGCCAACAGCTATTTCAGCTGGTAGTCTTGCTTCTTTGCCTAACATCAGTAGATTTGGTGTCATTGCCGTGCTTTCATTTGGTGTAGCTCGATATGCAGCAGCAAGACATCCTAAGTTGAGGTCCCAGTCGTTCTCTTCATTTGTAAGGTATGCCCTAATCATTTGAATTAGTGTCTTATTGAATCTCTCCGTTTGTCCGTTACATTTTGGGTTCCTTACTGATGTCCGCGTTTTCCGTATTTCCAGTAAATTCCATAATTCCGCAAATATTTTGCTTTCATAGTTTGCTCCTTGGTCACTGTGTATCGAAATTGGGGATCCAAATCTTGCTATTACTTCGTTTAGAATGGTTCTTGCAGTTGTTTCTGCTGT
Organism: Conchocele bisecta; assembly: GCA_029237695.1. Lineage (NCBI taxonomy): Eukaryota > Metazoa > Mollusca > Bivalvia > Lucinida > Thyasiridae > Conchocele > Conchocele bisecta. The sequence goes on from CM055279.1 coordinate 3,503,557, forward strand.
CTGGTTTGGTCTGGTATTGGAAAGATTTCCACCCATTTTGTGAATGCATCTGTAATGACAATTATGTATTTGTTTCCTCTGGGTGTTCTAGGAAGTGGTCCCAATGTCGGTTGCCAACCTATCCAGTGGTGCACCTACAGTCATACTTCCAAGCGGCGCCCGAGGGTTACTCACAGGCGGCTTGTTTGCTCCACAGGTATCGCACTGTGCTATCAATATGTATTTATCCCGTCAACACAGTGCATATTTGCCGTGAAACACGGTGCTGTGAACATTTTTTCATATCCAGTCAATACTATTTTTGCATTTACAGCCATTTATAGGTATTGACGGGATAAATAGAATAGTAGACTAGTGCCGTGAATGGGAAAAATATCTGGCGTGGCACGGAAACGGGATGTGCTCGGCAGAGCCTCGCCCATCCTGTTTCCTGAGCCTTGCCAGATATTTTTTCCCATTCATGGCACTAACCTACTATTCTCTATAGGTCTTCCCTGACCCCATGCCTGTAATATCCTTGTACATGTAGTACCTTTTCTCTTGTTTTGTTTCGTCCCAAGTGTCCAGCCATCAGACTATTGTGCATCTGATACAGCACATCCCTCTGTAGGCATCTTGGTGTAATTAATTGTTCAAAAGTCCCCGACCCATCCTTCTTTTCAAATTTCCTCATCAGTATTCCATTTTTTAATCTCAATGCATTCCAGCACTGAATATAATGTCTTGCCGCAGGACTTATTGTGTTCATTTCCTTTACATCGGGACGTTTTCCCAATTCAACATATTCAACGACCCGACCCGTTGAAAATCTGGATCTGACCTCTGCATTTCTTGCAATTCCTTTAAACAATATCAGAATTTTTCAATGTAAAATTAGTTTCTGTGAGTACTTACCTGTTATATGTTGCTATATAGCTTCTATTGGGGCTACCCATTCCGAATACAATTTATTGACCCGCACTTACACCTGTCCCATCCCATATCGACCGCGCATGCGCGCACGGGAGACTTCCTCTTTGCGATAGAACAAATCTCTCACCTTGCGGGGTGGGAGGCGGGTGTTAAATACATATAACAGGTAAGTAATCACAGAAACTAATTTTTACATTGAAAAAATTCTGATTTCTGTATCATACTTCCCTGTTATATGTTGCTAGAATTTGTCTCCAAGGCGGGAAGGTAAGGTGATACAGAAACCAGAAAAATAATTTAATTCGCTCTGTGAATACTTAACCTAGGATCAATAAATTGACTCACCAAACAACTTGTAGACTAGACCCGGGCACCGTCTGAGCAGCATCCCCCCTATTCCTGCTCCCAGAAGATAACTGCGCCGCCAGCTAAGTCTTCTGGTCTGCTTGAGTACTGTCCCCAGTCGCAGTTTCACACACACTGAATGTGACTAACTCATATCATGTTAGCGTCATGTGTCTAAGACTCACAGCATCTACACTGACCCTTGTCCATGTCCACAAGTCTCTTAAAGTTCTAACCCACATTACTCACAAATAGTAATGCTAACATAAAATACCCTATGCATATCGACAACCACATACTATCAATAATTACCAAACATGGCATTCATGACCCTGGATGAATGATTATGTGTTTTCGAGTGTCATGATACCTAGTACCGTTAGCAACCCGGAGCACAGGTAACCTTTACCCTCTCCGGATCTCACAATCATTGGTAACACCAAACACTGCACACATTATAGTAAAATATGTATCCAGACTGGTATAACCAGTCAGCCTAGATCCACTGGCCCAGAATAACAACAGGCTAAACAATTGAGCCTTTTACACATGCTTAGCCCCCCCGTGACATCCCTGCTAGCCGCGACTAGGGGATCCAATGTGTAAATATCTGGGCTCTGCGCAGTCAGTGTACGTATGTAAAACTAATAAAAGTGGAACGAGACTTCCCTGATGCCACTTCCATTATCTTATCCCCAGGATCACTCCATAGAGGAACTCCGAGGAAGTAAATACTGCTCCGACCTCATGGCATCGATTATAACCTTATGAGCCCTTAACCGAATTGGATCGATATGCTCTGCGTGTTGCGAGAGATATCCATATGTAAACTGACGATTTGGATATAAACTGATTACCCACGCATGGAATAAAATCCAGTGCCTACCTCTCATTGGCTAGTCATTGAGATGTAGTGCCTAATTCACCACGCTCTGGCCTTGCACAAAACAATTCCGTGCCTTATGGAACTAAGCCTTGGATACTCCCATCTCTGAGCCTCATTTCCCAAGGCCGAATACTCTATGAGCCAGGTTTATGTAAGCATAACCGAATACTTGAGCCCCTGATGTTCCAGAAAAGTACTGGCTTTAAGAAATCCAACTTAGTTTTGGGGTCAAACACTGTGCCAAATCAATTCCTCTAACAGAGCTCCTACAGTGTGGGTCTGAGGCAGTCTAGGCCTACCCTTGAAAGCAGTAACCTATTCTGCTTCACACGGAGACTTAGCCCTCGGCACCTGCGCAGGTTAAACAGGACCACTATCCTGAGACAGATACTGGTATACCGAAGCTACTGCCTCCGGATAAGAAGGGGCACTGTTCTTCCACAGCTACACTAGCTGCCGAGACCAGTCCCACCTGATGCCATCAGAGGATTTTAACATTCACCCGTACCGGTGAAGTGCCCTTTTCCTCTGACAAGCCTGGTGCATTTTGTCTTATGAAATTCACCATCATCAAGCCGAATGTCTTAACCGATTGCGCCACGAAGCCCACATTATCATCTGATCGTGACCTTGATCTATGTGCCAGGGCATAGCGTGTTTTCCGTCTCAGTTAAATTTGTTAAGTTCGTGCTGGGCGAGAGATAAACTCATATTCTGGATCAGTGCGAATGAATTTTAATCTATTGACATTGTTGTTGTTATTAACCGGAAGCATGTGCTTTTACCAAGTTAAAATACGACAATTGTACATTATCGAATACGTAAAGTATATAATGTCACAGATAACCGACTCGATTTGTCCATGCCTGGGATCACGAACGGTCGGTTATGCCTAACTGGGACCCGAGCCGTAGTAAGGAACCCAGCTTCGCAACCATAGTAACGGAATCATTATCCAAGCTAGATTCTGGTCGCCCCTGTACAGGCCGCGTAATTCCCGCCGCATTTTCGCCGAAGCGAAAACGAGGATTAACCCATTATTGACTGATCAATCAATAGGGAAGCTGTCCCATGGGCTCATACTGATTTGTCGTTAAATCCCATCTAACCACTGTTAGATTCCCTTAGGTTAACTATTCTAGCTACTGGTCTTTCTCTAGTGAAGAATGAAATCAGCGCCTATAACTGGGGTCTGAACCTATGATACATATCGGCACTGAAGTGAACTTGAAACAGTTGGCCAATGCCTACATGTATCCCGTCCTAATCGACGCTGACGATTTCGTTTCATCGAACAATTATTTAAGGAATCGCCCATTTCGCCTACCGCTGGACTGACTGGATTAATTTGCCTTACTTACAGCAATTAACACAGACCTCCCATTCGCGTCTTTGCCTGTGCAATGATTGCCGTAGCTAGCCGCGAAAATTTGTCCTTCCGTATTCCCTTCCTGATAGCCTCCAGACGTGAAGAATCAGAACGAGCGTATTCGCATGAAGTATTCACCCTGCATGCTGTGACAGAAGCAGAAGTTGGGAAACACTGGAATGCCCACCGTATGGTACACTAGAACGTTCCAGTATGCTGGAGAGAAACCAACTTATCATTGGCCAGCATGTTGCCCACTAGTGTGACCCGAATTTACTGATTGTGGAAATGCTCACCCGTATACTCATTTCCATGATACGGACATGCGCCCACCTCCTATGCCCCCTAGTCCAGAACTGGAGACACATACAGTGGGCTCTGATTGTCCATCATGGTCGCAAACAGACACAACCAGGAGTGGCTCTACCTGTTGATAACCGCGTTGGTCACTGTTCTTAACAGGTAGTTCACAGTACATTGGTAGATGATCTACACCGCATATCTGCCTCTGAATTCAATACCCTAGCAGCTAAAATAGCTCCCTGGCTGGTATTTGAAGTGGATACACAGCTTTGACGATCACTCGCAACATGATGTCTACTCTGTACATATCGGAACTGTCCAAGTGTACCCTGACTATCCCCAGTCTGGTAAGGAAACTCATCCCTACGTATCAGATGTCCTGTTTCGGTACTAGTTCCGACATCTCTATGTTCGGCCTGAGACCTAACCCCGTGATAAGATCCCAGAACAAACGCCGCTTGAGTAGCAGTGTGTCTCTAGACTGATCGTGCAGGAGCCAGTCGTCCAAGTATTGAAGAATGCAATAACACACGGTCTGGACTGTGCCTAGATTACCTCTATTAGTTTTGTGAACGCCGTGGCTTTGAAGGGTAGGACACAAAACTGTTATACCATGCCTTGCGAATGAAAGCTTATAAAGTTTCTGGACGCATGGCATATCGGTATATGAAGATAACCTTCATGTGGTTCGCTGGAGACTGCCCAATCGTTGACTCTAATAGTCCGACGTATCGATCGAGCCGTCTCTATCTAGAAATGATCAGTCTGTAGAAGCTCGGAGATTGCCAATCTCTGATGCGTGTAGCGCCCCTCTGGTAGCCCCACCCTATGGGGCTGTATAGGTGTTATGGGTTGCTTAAAGCTACCCGTTACATAACTCGTTGGTTTAGGAGAAGGGGATATTGAAGCTTGCTTATGTCCCCTTTCCAGCCCGAGTTGCGCTTCTATCAGCGAACCGCTTGGCTAAAGAGACCACTGATAGTCTCGCTAACTGCACTCTGTACTTACTGCAGCGTCAGCAGCAGTCACCTGCGAACATCTGTTTCCAAACAGATTCGTGGCCTGAAGGAATGCTTCCCGAAGGAGGTCCCTTCCCCTATGCCTATGACGACGTCAATGATCGTACCTAGACACGACCTAGAACGTCGTTTGTGTTTCATGGATATACAATCCCGCGTCCTGGTAGACGAGCTACTGGAAGATGATCTATACCTAGCTTCCTTGCTACTAGACCCGGATCTACCCGTCCTGATCGACAAGTTTGTGTGCCTCCAGTCTGACGTCATCAGACTCACATCAGGACTAATCCAGTGTGTCGGCAGGCCAATGTCCTATACCGTTACACTGTTATATATCCATAACCTTGAACAGATATTCCGCTGAAAACGGCGTGGTCAAGACCAGCGTCGCCGTTATCAGTGGCTATATTTTACACTCTGTTGACCGGAGGAATACGCTTGCATTCCACCGAGGCGCGCCCAATTGGATTTGCGTGTATACTACCCACATCGCCTATCCCTTGAATCTACCTGTCCCGTGTCGGTGTTCGTGCTCAGTGGTTAGCTAATAACCCAGAGCAGAACTAGTGGCCGGCGTTCTTGCTCAGTGGTTAGCGTATAACCCAGAGCAGAACCGGTGTCCGGTGTTCGTGCTCGGCGGTTAGCGTATAAACCAAAGCCTAACTGGTGTCCTGTGTTCTTGCTCAGTGGTTAGCGTATAACCCAGAGCAGAACTGGTGTCCGGTGTCCGATGTCCATACTCAGTGAGTAGCGGACCACCCAGAGCAGAACTAGCGACGTTGGATGTCTGTCATAAGAGATACCCTGCCACTATTCGGACTCGTACTTGGCTAGACTCAGAAACAGTCGTTAGTTTATGAATCTTGCCGAACACCGACTGGTGTCCGGTGTCCGGTGTCCGGTGTCCTTACTCAGTTATGTCTCTAGCAACAACGGAAACAAATTATCTCATGAGAATCACAAGTTCCCGTTTTGTGACCACCACCAAATTCCTGACCCGAACTGGCTTTAGGTTTCCCTTAGCCAATTAGTGAACGTGGTACGGAAAACCTATTCAAATATCGAACTAAACAAAGTCGAAAAAAAAATAAAAAATAAAAATTTCTTTGTCGACAATAGGAACGTCCGACAATAGGAAAATCGCGAAGTTCGCGCCCTGTGGCCACACTAAGAAAAAAAACTCGAAATACTTTCAAAATGAAATATTTCCTACTAGCAACTTATAGAAATGAATAGCCCCCACTCTATTACAGAAGATATTGCCTACTTACGGACAATAACCATGAATAGAGTGTATAAAACAGCCAAACGAAAATGAGCACCAAAAACGATACTTTCACGCCAGCCGTCCGAAGCAAAGAGGAAGTCTCCCGTGCGCGCATGCGCGGTAGATATGGGATGGGACAGGTGTAAGTGCGGGTCAATAAATTGTATTCGGAATGGGTAGCCCCAATAGAAGCTATATAGCAACATATAACAGGGAAGTATGATACAGAAACCCAACAGAAACCCACTTGACCATGGTATATAGTTATCTAAGAACTCCGTACTTGACCTTGTCGCTACCCCACGACACGTTGCTTCAATATGTCTCTTTGCCTTCTTTGAGTACATACACATGTCCCTCACAATTGATATTGTCCCACAGTATAATATTCCTATTATTCCACTTAGTACCGCTGTCCCACAGTGTATAATTTATTTTTGTTCCATCTCTACCATTGTCCAACAGTGTATTAATTTTATTCCATTCCATACCACTGTCCCACAGTGTATTATTATCTTTATTCCAATCCATACCACTGTCCCACAATGTATAATCCTCCTAATTGGTTCTATTCCTGACCATGCTGACACGAACGTGAAAATATCTGGCGCCCACTGCGTCTTCATCCACGTTGCCAGTGTTGTCGATATCAGGAAGATATATGTCAAATATGTTTATAATACGTGTTGTATAGTTGTGTGCTCCCATTTTCATCGAATCTGTGTGTGCTCCCATTTTCATCGAATCTGTGTATGTACACAGCATATATATGCTGCTTATGAATATAAATAGGTTTACTATTTGTAAATAGGAAAGTTCAACCCCTTTCGTCAGCATTTTTTTTCATTCCGTTCAGTATACCGTTATTCATGTCCGAGTAGTGTATTTTCCTTGATGTATGTTCTGATGAAATTTGTTCATTCTTCGGCCTGATGTTTGGTAGACTACACTCCATTTGTTCTGCCAGTTTCAAACATTTATTGCATGACCCACATTTGAGAACCTCTTCCGTGTCTACATTTGGGCAATTGCAATCTTGTTGGTTAGGGCATCTGGATAGACTGTCCGCGTTCCCGTGTTTGTTTCCTGGCCTGTATTCAATACTAAATGTGTAGCCAGACAATATTTCTAGCATGCATCTACATCCAGGATAAACTCTCCCTCAATGCGCGGAAGTGCCATGATGTCAGGGCTTGTTAATGCTCGCTCGAGTATGATGAATGCCTCATGACATTCTGTCGTCCATTTCAGCTGGCTGTCCTTTTTAGTCGGATCAAATAATGGCTTAGCTATTGCGCTGAAGTTTCTAACATGCTTCCGAAAGTAAGAGCAGAGTCCAAAATATTGTCTTACTTCTGTGACATTTGATGGTATTTCCCATTGCAATATTTTTGCTACATTGTTTGGGTCTGGTCTGATGCCTGCAGCTGTGACCTTATATCCGAGGAAGGTAACCGTTTCTTTCACTAGCTCACATTTTGTCGGTTTCAGTTTGAGATTAGCTTGTCGAAAGCGTTCCAGTACTGATCTTAGTCTGTTGATGTGTTGCTCAAAATCTGACCCGAAAACAATTATGTCATCTATATAGATGATGCATATGTGCCATTTTGAGTGCTAATTCCATTACTCTTTGAAATGTTGCTCCACTATTTGTCATACCAAATGGGGTTGGTTTAAATTCAAATAATCCATGTTTTGTTGTGAATGCTGTTTTTGGTATGTCATTTTCCTTTACTGGTACTTGGAAATAGCCTGATGTAAGTTGCCCCCGCTACGGCATCAATACATTGGTCTACTTTCGGTATTGGGAAGGCGTCAACTTTTGTCAATTTATTTACGGCTCGATAGTCAATGCATGGTCACACTGTACCATCTTTCTTTCTAACTAGGAGAATAGGAGATGCACAAGGACTATTTGAAGGTCTGATTACTCCTTGTTGCTGTAATTTCTCGATTGCTTTCTTTTCCTCGCCTGCAAACGCTATTGGAACTCGTGTGAAAGGTTGTTAAACTGGTTTTGCATCTCCAGTGTCGATGGCGTGTTCTGCTAAATGAGTCAATCCCAAATCAGTTTCATTTTTCGAGAATACATCTTGATATTTTATCAGTGTCTCTACTATTTGTTGCTTCTGAGCCGACGTTTTACCCTCAGTCGACTGTGTACATAAAGATCTCAGGTGCTCAGGCACTTGCTCGTTCAATGTTTCATTGTACATTTTTGTGTGACTAATATATGTCGAGCTACTTGGTGTTCGTTTTGTTTGAAGATGTTTGTTGTTGTTGTACGTTTGCTCATTCTTCATAATGTCATTACTTTGCTCATTCTTCATAATGTCATTACATGTCATTACTTTGCTCATTCTTCATAATGTCATTACTGTCTTGCATGTATTGTAGTCGTCTCGCCGAGTCGAGGTTGTCCATGTCTGATTTTCGCAATTCGTAAGTGTCGCATAATTATCTATAATTAATTCTGCTGTTCCGACTATTGTGTCCTGGTTTATTGAAATGTCGGTGGGGAATGGATTCATAATTCTGACTGCATGATGGACTGCCATTAATATCTGCTAGACTTGATTCCATTACCAATGAAAACTTCTCTTTGAAGCCTTCTGATGGTTCAATCAAAATAGTACTGCTCCCGTTGTCATCATATTCAGTGCGTTCAACAAATACATCTATGATCTGCTCCGTATGTGCTTGAATTACATAATGATCAGCCGCTTTAACCTGTCTCATCCAGTTATGCCTCATATATAAAAGTAAGATTAGCGCTAATCCTATTACTTTTAGGGGATGGGATAAATGATGCTGGTGTGGCGAGGGCCTGGCACCAGATCAGGTTGTTCTAATTTCAGGACTGAATATATATTTTGATTGTAAATATTGAGTTCTGAAGTTGGGATTTACCCCCCTCGGACAGGTGGATACGGGACACGACCCCGTTGACCCGTCTGCGTGTAGACTCCCTGAGGCTTGTACCTCTATGTCAGAAAAGCGGACGTTAAACCCTATGGACTCACTCACTCACTCCTCTCAGTATGTCCATACCAAGTAATGCGTCATCTCGTATATCAGCGATAATTACTTCACTGTTCAATATCACATTGTCGAGCTTAATTTCAACAATGCATTTGCTGCTGTCTGCGAGTGGTTCTCCTCCAGCATGTAATAATTTTCCTTCTTATCGCAATTTTAGTTTGTCTTCATTTTTCATTTGACTGAATAGCAGTATTTACACCTTGTACTGAGCCTGTAATATAAACACTTTCAGACTGTGGATAACCTCTTCTGATTGGATTAGGTTTTCTGTGGACTGTCTCCTGGCCTTTAGATCCAGCCCTTTCTAATTTAAATCTTGTCGTTTGTTCTCAGCTGTGTTCGTTTTGTTGTATTGTGTTTGGTTTTTCCTTAAACACGGACAGTCCCGTTTGAAATGTGTCACTTCTCCGCAATTGAAGCAGCCTGCATTTGGCAGTTGCGTAATTATTACTATACAGTACACATATTTTTTTGCGTGCGCGACCCACCATCCCCGCGATCTTCCTCAGCGCGGACATGTCAGTGTGATTCGCGGTGACGATTATTCACGGTGATCGTCACCGCGACCGTTGAAAATGGTCACCGCGACTGAAACCAGCGAGGCCCTAAGGGTGATTCGCGGTGATTCCTAGTAACGATCACAGTGTATCGCGGTGACGTCTGCATGCGCTACAGGTAAATATGCAGGCAAGGTTTGCCTACCAATGTACGGTATTGCATGTTATTTTTCACGTCACATTGCGGCGTTTTGCGACAAAATTACTCGGCAAAATGCGACGAATCACTGTGTTATTACTTTGTACATCGACACAATGACTCAGCAAAAATGCGACGAACCACTGTGTTACTACTACGTAACGTCGGTAAACTGAAATATCGTACGTGACAATTGGCATTTAAGTATTTTCACGGTGAGAAACATAAATTGCATCGTTTATTATGCACCCTCCCCCACCCACGATATGGCGAGGGGCAGATAGTGTTACCGGCGTCCGTACGTACGTCCGTCCCAAAACCTTAACGCTCGGGTAAATGGCTTATAATTTCTGTTTCCTTGCTCGGATCTGCTTCACATTTCACACACGCATTGCTCCAATGGTCCTCTACCGCCCTGTGACAAATCCACATTCGTCCCGCCCCCGCTAAGCTCAGGGTCAATGTAACAGACTTGGTGTGTTCGAAACCTTAATGCCACATTTATAGTTTTTGAATGTGTCAATTATTTGCCCGTTCTAACAGTTTCCCCAATGACTATAGGAGTAGTTAGTAATGTCCGTATGGACCACCTAAACGCTCTATGTTCCATCATTTCGGCTGCAGCAGTCAATTTTCGATACACCCGTTACCTGTTCGGCAGGCGATAAAATACAGGTAAACCACGTGATGTCACGCATCAGTACACTTGGCGATACAATGCGCACTGTTGATATACAAGCGAATTTCCCAATATTTCGTCATATTGTGTCAAGTCGTCAAAGCGACCACATCTGCGGTTAATACCTTACGCATTGTAAACTTAATACGCGAACGTGTGTATACAGCATCTGACCTTACAGGTAATATTGTTAATTCAATGACCGCGGTATATTATGCTAGGTGTAATTCGCGTTTATAATAGGGTCTGGTTGTGCCAGGGAGGAGGAGAAAAACCGATAAAGGCGTTCACCCGTATTATACCCGTTAATAGCAGACGACATGTCCACAATGGCCAGTCGATATCGATAAATAGCAGTTAAATGAGTCATCGGTTTTTTCCCATAACATGTATAGACACGTCTGCGTGACGTTCTATGTGGACAGCAGACGACGGTTTTGAACAACAAAACTTAACGGTACAGGTGAGTACCACGTGATCCCCATCGGCGAATGAATACAGCGGACTTGTAAGACGGTAACATGGATATTGGTATTATAATAATAACTGTACTGTCGCGAGCATCATAATATGTTCAACTGTCGAGGTGCGCACATCGTATTATTGGTAAAGAGAGCCTCTGTGGACCCGTTTAACATAGGTACGATTAATAAACCCGGCTTAATATATTGTACTGTGAAATATATTGGGGGGAAGAAACTCGCCTCAGATAGCCACACTGTATACATTACAAGGTATTACTTTATGTAGCGCGCGTAAATGGCCTATATTTTATGTTTTCCTTTGTCGGAATCCCTTAATATTTCACACACGCATTGCTCTAAGGGTCCTCTACCGTCATGTGACAAATCAACGTCTGTGCCCCATATTTTATGTTTCCTTGATCGGAATCCCTTAATATTTCACACACGCATTGCTATAAGGGCCCTCTACCGTCATGTGACAAATCAACGTCTGTGCCCCATATTTTATGTTTCCTTGATCGGAATCCCTTAATATTTCACACATGCATTGCTATAAGGGCCCTCTACCGTCATGTGACAAATCAACGTCTGTGCCCCATATTTTATGTTTCCTTGATCGGAATCCCTTAATATTTCACACATGCATTGCTATAAGGGCCCTCTACCGTCATGTGGCAAATCAACGTATGTGCCGCCCCCTGCTAAGCCCAGTGTCTCGGTCGTATACTTGGCGCGTCCTGATACATTAACATATATTGATGTGGGTGGAAGGTAATTTAACCACAGGGGTTCATCTTACAGACCTACATGGGGGGTCCTCATGTAGCGCATTGGCCCCCCTGTGAGCTACAACCTGTTATACCCCACTGACAAAGTAATACGATTAGAGCTAGTCCGTTGGGAGTCGGAGCTAAGCAACTATGGTGTGGCATGGACCTGGCACCAGGTCAGGATATTCTAATTTCAGGGCTGAATGTTGTAAATATTGACCTCTGATTTTGGGGATATTTCTTATCTTGGACATGCTGAATACGGGATATTTCAACCCTTTTGGCCCGGCCTTAGCTGTTGATATGCCGTTAAACACCAATAATCATATATTGATAGTGGGAGGTTTGTGACGCCGTGCTAACCCGGTTTAAAGCCCACAGTGGCGTTGACCGTTCATAGGCGGAAGTCTTGTTGTATTGCGACGTGTCTTACTGTTTCTAGGATCGTTATTGTTTTCTTAGTGTTTCGTTTGGAGGAAGGCTGTTTTGTGGAGTCTTTGTTGTATTCTGTGCTATTTTCCCATTTATTGTGTTTTTCTTAGGAAACGTGCACCGGAATGCCTTTTTTTCAGTTTGAAGACTGTAGCCACCATGCCATAGTTACCCATTGATTTATTATTACTATTATGTCATTGCTTATATGACCCCCCCCCCCCCCACTCCATTCCACAAATGGGCCCCTAATTCTAATGGTAATTTGACAAACAACAACACGTTGATTATATATTTACGTTTTATTTATTACGACACCAACATGTACATACACAAGGCATAATAGATTACAATAGTATCAATTAAACGTCTTTCATATCTCCAGCGTCTATCCACGAATTGAATTTCTTGGGAAAATGTAGCCATTTCACGAAGTATTGTTTGTTTATTCCTCTTCCTCTCGTTTTTATAATGATTTCCACTCTCCACATTTGGTCCTAGTCCACCAGGATTTGTTGAAGCTCGCTTTCGTAGAAAGTTCCGGTAATATCTTCATCATCCATGTCTTTCAATCGGTACACCGGTATCTGCCCACGGAAATATCGCCGGAATATTTTGAATATTTCCCCGCTGTATGTCTGATCGTAAGCCCTGGTAAAGGTCGCCCGTAAGTGTGATATTCGTACATAGTCACCGATTTTGAACCGGAAACGTTTCTTCTTTGTTACCGTTCCATCTTTACGTGATAGATATGTAGCGATTCTGACTTCCATTTCGTTTTCGTCTTTGTACCGACGCTGGCACCCTATCTATCGTTCTATGTACGGTACTATTATAACTTGTCGCTATGTCTTGTAACGCCGGTAGATATATGTCGGTTTGTTTATAGTTCATATATCGGTACAGTTTCATCTTGATAGTCTTGATCGTTCTCTCAGCTACGGACGCTTTGGTTTCATTTTGTGTAGGGAAATACAAAACTTTGTTCTTTTTCATAAGATCTTGGACAACTTTAGCGCGGAATTCTTGACCTTTATCGGTGGATAGTCGTCTCGAGGTTCGTCCTGCGGCAAATATATCTCGAAAAGCCGTTCTTATTGAAACACCCGTCTTATTTGTCAATGGTCTAAGCCATATATATTTTGAAAATACATCTACAACCAGTAGGATGAATGTAATGCCGTCATTGTCTTTAGCATATTTTGACATATCGAACAAGTCTGCTTCCCACAAATCATCAATACCGGCTGTAATCACGTGATTTCGGATGAATCGTCTTCTCACCGGTTTGCTTAAACTGTAAGATTCTTGTTGTTGTAACCACTTGCGGATTTTGTATTTACTTATTTCATATTGACCTCGTTTCTTAACATAAGTGTACAATTTATCTGGTCCAGAGAAACTAGCAGGCTTTGACGGGTCGAAATATATCGAGTGCAGATAATTTCCATTTCTGTAGAGTGTAATATTCTTCATATAAATGGTGTTGTTCTTATGCTGTTTGAGATTTAATCGTCACTCTCATCTTCTGTGTCTTCCTCGTCATCTGTGGCATCGCTATCATCACCATCAGGAAACAGACCGTCGAACCAATGACTGTATTTGTTCAAAATCTTTTTAATTCTCTAATTTAATGGCATATCCTCTAAGGCTATAATTTCCGCAATTATTTTTTTATGTATTTCGCTTTCGGTAATAGGAATTAGCCGCTTCAATAATGTAGTGTACGTCTTTAAGAATTCTCCTTTATCGATATCAAACACGTAGTCATACGCATTTGCCTTTGCCTTCTTGAGAGGGATACCGTTTTGTTGAAATTCCTCTACTTTCTCAGTCCAGATGTCTTCGCTCTTGGCTGTCGCCTCATCCACCATTTTCCCAAAATATTCCTCAATATCATCATCGTTCATATTATCGTGTTCCAATGATATCCATTTCTTACTAATATGCTCCTCTTCGTGGTTGTCATCTGCTTTTCGTTTTGCGGATTGTCCCTCATAACACCATTGTTTCACGTGCCGTTGTAAATCGTGGATGTCCATAAACACCAACCCGCAGTCATCGCAAGAATGCATGACTTCTGTGTCTTGATCGTGTTCTGAATATGATACTTCTCCCGAGTTGTATCGCCGTATGTCGTTATTATCAATGCGGACGTCGTTCCTATGATATGTAGGTTTAACACTGCTATGCGATTCGCTTCCTCTTATGCTGTTGTTGAAACTGTTTGTCTCGTCCCTTCTTATGCTATTTAGAATGTCTGTGCGCATGCGCAAATGCTCCGGGGTTCCCGCTTTTAAATCAACCACTAGATAACCGTACGGTTTATTCACAGCTTCATCAAACTGACGCAGAAGTACCTTCGGATTAGTAGGATACATCTGCCTGGCTAGTGTCATTACTGGTTGTTTGTCTACGGGAGTTTTAAATAATACCAGATACTGACAATTTCTTCGCATGGTTGGGTTTTTTACTATGGAACATGTTTTGGTTTAAAGAGATGACGGACATGTTCCTATGATGACTTCCTTTCTTCCGTATATAACTCTGTAACACGTTCATCTTTCGCAGCTTCGGATGCCATGTCATCCAATATAATAAGGTTATTGAGTTTTGGATCTATGAATTCGTCCTTTTCTAAGTTGAATGAAATCCCCTTGATGAACTCGACTTTAGGATAGACGCGTTGTCTTATGTGATCGTATAACGGTTGCCATCTCTTGTAAAGCCAGATAATTCTCTGTGGTGTTGGAACTATCTTTTCCTTCGCTCGTTCTAACAGTTGCGTTACGAAGTAGGTTTTTCCGGACGACGTCGGGCCGCTAATCATGCATGTAAATGGATGTTCGAAAACGAAGTTTGACTGCGTATCTGAATGCGTAGGCTCTGACATAAATTCTTGATTCGTCTGAGCTTCTAACTGTCTCATATCTTTCGGAGCTCTCGGAGCTCCCATTTCTTCCGGAGCTCGGAGCTCCCATTTCGGGAGCTCTTTGGGAGCTCCCGGAGCTCCCACGGGAGCTCCCACCTCTGGGAGCTCTTTGGGAGCTCCCATTCCTCTCTTAGCTCCCATGAGAGCTCTCATTTCTTCCGGAGCTCCCATATCTTCATGTGCTCCATGCTTTCTGTGTGTCACGCCTCTTCCTGTCATCTCCCGGTGTTTATTAGTTAAATACTACTAAAACTGATGTTGCACTTTTGACACTCCATGATTATACATATTTTATATACGAGCACACCTCTTCTTATGCATTTTGCAAAAACTAGTTCAAACCGGTTCCAACCGGTTTCATCCGGTTAGACAAAATTTAATCAACCAATCAGATTTGAGTATTCAGCCAATCTAAAACTGACCATTCACATCATAGTACGTGTTTCAATTGTCCATAAGAAGGAGAGATTAACTATATTTTGTTAATATACTTCCAGACATCGAAGAGAGCAGACATGGATTACACCTGCGAAATATGTGAGACCAGGTTCTCCAAGTTGAGTCAACTACTACAACACCGACGTAGCGAAAACCATTGGGAGAAATTTCCATGCGAGACGTGTGGAAAGGTGTTCTCGAGGAAAAATAATTTAGTTCAGCATATGAAGAAACACACCACGGCATCTAACATACATTGTGACGAGTGTGGCCAAGTTTTTAGTCGACAATTCAATCTCAATGTTCACAAACAACGATCCCATCAAGTCGGCAGTGGACAGAAACGACCGGCCGAGGGCGAGGATGAACATCCTATTATAAAGAAACTTCGACAAAATGATGACCCGCGGCGATTTCATACTCTGAACAAAATCAGCGAGAAGAAAATTAAAAAATTTGGAACATCAGCGACCACTTACAATATACAATTCAGAGAATTAGAAGTTGTTGACATTCCTGACATTCTAAAAACACTGAAACGACTGTTCGGGGCAATTATCGAAGACTTAACATTAAAAGGAAAACCACGTGATTTGATGAGAATGACTATCGAATGTCCTACGTTGGATTACCCTATCATTATACCGTTTGGGCAGTTTCGACACCTGACAGCCGACACCATACTGGCCGAGATCGAACGAGTATTACAGTCGAATGAAGATTTTGTTTTGGACGCAGGTCTCAAACTTGAAGTCACACACGTTGATATGCCAAACGGCGGTGCCGGAAAACGTTGCAAATACGTAAATAGTGACAAGTTCGTACTTGAAAAAAGGTGCATTATACGGATCCAAAACCAGGACGAACTGTGTTGTGCGCGTGCTTTGGTAACGGCTAAAGCTAGATTGGAGAAACACGAGAAATGGAATAGTATACGCCAAGGGCGTGATATACAAAGGACTCTAGCCGAACAATTACATATTTCGGCAAATGTCCCTCTGGAAAAATGTGGAATACCGGAAATTAAACAATTCCAAAGGTGTTTACAAGACTATCAAATCAATGTGGTCTCAATGGAACATTTTAATGCAATTATATTCTCTGGACCGGAGAAAGATAATAAACTTTACTTATATCATAACGACGATCATTATGACGTCATCACTAGTATGCCAGCTTTCCTGGCAAGGGTCTACTACTGTACAAAATGTCAGAAGGGGTACAGTAACAAAGAAGAACATAAGTGTAACAATAAGTGTTTAGCCTGTATGAAAATACATGAAGAGCACAGTGACAAGCGGATTCTCTGTAACAGTTGCAATCGCTATTTCAAAGGGCAAGAATGTTTCTCGCTTCACCAACGGATGACAAAGAATGGTAGTTCCACATGTAACACGTTTTATAGATGTCAGGATTGCGGAAGCACCGTTAATAAAAAAAGAAGACGCGAACAACACTTTTGCGGGGAAATATACTGCAAATTGTGTGACGGCCATTTCCCTACCGATCACAAATGTTACATGCTACCTGAAGAAACCGAAGACATACCGATGTCTATAGACGAAGAACTAATAGCAGAGCACGAAAATGTAAATACATACATATTCTTTGATCTGGAATGTACGCAAGATGATATGCTTCAATGCGATGACGGTTATGAAGCTGAAAGAGCTGGCAAATGTGTAAACTGTGGGAAATCCAGCTGTGGTGGTTTCGAACACAAACCAAATTTATGTGTCGTACATAAAGTTTGCACTCAGTGTATGGACATAGATGTCACTGAAGACAGTGAATGTGATAACTGTGGGAAAAATGAACGTGTGTTTCGGGGGGACAAAATACAGTCAACGAGTTTTGTCTATGGCTATTTTCGGAAACGAATTACAAGTCTACCGTCATATGCCATAACTTCCAAGGATATGACTCGTACCCTATATTGCGTTACCTCTACCAGAATGGAATATTGCCGAGCGTTATACCGAATGGAGCTAAAATCATGTCACTAACTGTTCCTGCCTATAAAATCAGGATGATTGATTCATTGAACTTTCTACCAATGTCCCTGTCAAAGCTACCTTCCATGTTTGGTTTTTATGAGCTTGTCAAGGGCTACTTCCCACATCTGTTCAACCGAAAAGAAAACCAAATGACTATACTCAGTCATCTCCCGTCGTTAGACAATTATAACCCTGATGGAATGAAACCGGATGACCGTGATGCATTTCTACAGTGGTATGAATGCAACAAGAACAACGCGTTTAATTTTCAGAATGAACTATTAAGGTATTGTCGTTCGGATGTGGACATTTTAAGACGATGTTGTTTGAGATTTCGCGAGAACTTTATGGATATTACGAACATCGATCCTTTCGAAAAATGCATTACCATAGCATCGGCGTGTCATTTAGTGTTCAGGACAAACTTCTTGCAAAATGACACAATAGGAATTATCCCAGCCCATGGCTATAACCCACAACATGTTCAATCGGTTAAAGCTCTTCAATGGATAAAATATATATCCCACGTCAAAGGTATACGAATCCAACATGCAAGGAATGGCGGGGAAAAGGTTATAGGCCTATACCAGGTGGACGGTTACTACGAAACTAACGATGGCCAGAAAGTTGTTTTAGAATTCCATGGGGATTTCTGGCATGGAAATCCAAAAAAATACGCCAGCTCTACTATCAATCCTGTCAACAAAATGACTATGTCTGAACTTTACCAGAAAACCATGGACAAACAGACGTATATTGAACAGCAAGGTTATATCTACCAATCGATTTGGGAGTCAGAGTTTGACCTACAGCTCTCCGAATCTACAGATATGGCTACATTCGTACATAATTTGGACATGGTATCACCCCTTAAGCCAAGGGATGCCTTTTATGGGGGACGTACAGAGGCATTTACTTTATATAAAGAAGCTACGGAACAGGAACGTCTCAAATATTATGACGTCACATCACTGTACCCATATATCAATAAAACCGGGAAAATACCTCTGGGTCATCCTCAAATCATCACGGAAGATTTCTATGATCTTGATAATTACGAAGGCTTGATCAAATGCAAGATCGTTCCTCCGAGAGAACTTTTCATACCGGTGCTACCCTGCAGATCGAATGGAAAATTGCTGTTCGCGTTATGTAACACATGTGCTAAAACAAAGCAGCAACTTCCATGTAATCATACTGACGAGGAACGCTCGTTCGTAGGTACATGGGTTACCGACGAGGTTAAGAAAGCAGTGGCTAAAGGATACGTTGTTAAACGTATATATGAGGTCTGGCATTTTGATGAAGTGTCAGAGTACGATCCGGATACCATGGAAGGTGGTGTATTTAAGGAGTATGTCAACACCTTCCTCAAATTGAAACAAGAATCGTCCGGATGGCCTTCGTGGTGTACAACTGAAGAGCAGAAGCAAGAGTATATAAGACTATATAATGAGAAAGAAGGCATTCAACTTGATTATGAACAGATTAAGAAGAATAAAGGCATGAGAGCTTTGGCTAAGCTCATGCTTAACTCGTTTTGGGGAAAGTTTGGACAACGTTTAAACATGTCGCAAGTTGAGTACGTGGAAGACCCTGGCATATTTTTCGACAAACTGTCGAGCGACAGTGAAGAAATAACTGGTGTTAATTTCGTCTCTGACGATATGGTCGAGATGCGATGGAGATTTAGAGATGATTTTGTCGAGACATCTGGAAAAGTAAATGTCGTAATCGCTGCTTACACGACCGCTCAAGCACGTCTCAAACTCTACAGTTACTTGGAGAACTTGGGACGCAGAGCATTGTACGCAGATACTGATTCCATTGTCTTCTCAACCAAAGATGGGGAATGGCAACCTGATCTGGGGGATTACCTAGGTGATCTCACCGACGAGATACCCGATAACAATATTAAAACATTTGTTACCGGTGGTCCAAAAAACTATGCTTACCAGACGGAGCACCCAGATGAAACCGGGAAAATAACTCATTGTAAAATTCGAGGAATTACGCTAAATCACAAAAAATAATCTTCAAATAAACTTTGATATAATTAAAAAAATGGTCGCTACTAATTCTAAAGACTCTGTGACGCTAACAGATTCTTGTAGAATAACTAGAGACAGAGACAGTGCCACCATAATGACCGTTTCCCAGGATAAAGACTATAGGCTTGTTTTCGACAAGAGAGTGCTTCGGGAACCTTACGTTTCGTATCCGTATGGTTATTGAAACAATAATGCCCAGACGTTTGATTTGTATATTATAGTCCATTATTAGTATGTTGTTGTTAATAATTTGTTATTAGTGTGTAAATAAAACAAGAATACACATATATATATTTGTTTGTACATTTAATGTTCATAATCCTTCCCACATGGGTGCAGGTTGGGAGAGCTGGAGACAAGTTAACGGTGTGGTTCAAACTTAGCAGAATATACCTGGTTTGGCTCTCGGGTACTATTCCGGCTGTCTGTACTTGAGAGTTCAATCCGGTTATATCCTATTATAAACGTAGCTAGTAAACCTATTAATTTTAGAGGCTAAGTGATTATTGTGTGGGTAGGATCTGGTACCAGATCAGATTATTTTAATTTCAAGACTGAATATGTATAGTATGAATGAAAGCATTCAGTTCTAATGTTATGATCCTACACCTTTGCACGTGAAATACTGGAATCGAACCTGTTGATCCCGCCAAAAATGACCTTATTTCTTGCTGTGCCGTTAAACACTAAGAAACAAACAAACAAAAGGTCAGATGCTGTATATACACCTTCGCGTATTAAGTTTACAATGCGTAAGGTATTAACCGCAGATGTGGTCGCTTTGACGACTTGACACAATATGACGAACTATTGGGAAATTCGCTTGTATATCAACAGTGCGCATTGTATCGCCAAGTGTACTGATACGTGACATCACGTGGTTTACCTGTATTTTATCGCCTGCCGAACAGGTAACGGGTGTATCGAAAATTGACTGCTGCAGCCGAAATGATGGAACATAGAGCGTTTAGGTGGTCCATACGGACATTACTAACTACTTATAGGCTAGATTCGACATTTCATTCCATGTTGCATCGCCGGTTTTCGGTGATGATACTGTCAACAATTAAAAATACGGACGGACACCCGGACGTCATTGTGAGAAGTGCACTATGTCTCGCTTTCCGCAGGCGGGCTTGACAATAATGCTAATATTCGTACACAATATAAATGGTTTTGTCATAGGAGACTATTCTCATGTGTTGCCAAAACGTGTTATTATTAAGAAATAAATATATTTTTTGAAGAAAAAAAAAACCCATTAGAATCGTCTAATGAGACGATTCTCATGTGTTGACAAACCAATTTTATTAAGAAATCAACAAATGTGAAAAGAAAACATGAATACATTTGTATTTCTTTACAAAGAATCGACTTAGGAGACGATTCTCATGTGCTGCCAAATCTTGCTTTATCAAGAAATCAAACAAATGTGAAAATGCTCCATGTCAAGCTAATGCGTAATTATCAATTTATCGGCGATGCGATGGACGTGAGCGACTACATAGCGTTGTTTTGATATTGTAACAGAATAGAACCCGAGTGTAATTATAACCCCCATGCAAAGTGAGTGGGTGGGGTACACGACTCATTTTGACAAGCTAAATATGGTATTATTATCGACATATCTACACTCTGTAGCTAATATAATGGTAATTCAGCCATATAATTTCACATTTTCACTAAGACAAACATGCCTGATAGCTATTATGGTCACAGGAAGAAATCTGGCAACTTGACAGAATTGTGGAAAGACTGACAAACATGTCTGGCAACCTTGCTGACAGTGTCTGACAGTCTTATTCTTAGGATGATGGAAGTGTTTCAATGACTAGTTCACACTTTTTTGCAAAAAGGAATATATTATGAGAGTCTTGACCCACATCCTGCATGCCTATCTGTCCTATATTTGTTTACATTCCAAGTCTGGCAAGTTGACATGTTCATGATTTCTCTCTGACAGCGGCCATGTTTGGCAGATCTGCCAAATCTGACAGATCCTGAGAAGCACATTAGAATTGCTAAATTAAGGCTATTTAATCAGATATTCACAAGGTTTGGTTTGTAAATGCTAATTAATGTGTAAAACTAACATTTACACAAAGTTTCAGACTGTAAATTCCTGTTTTGGTTGATTCTAAGGATAAAATCAAGTTGAAGTGGCGCTCAATTTTGAATGCGAAAACGCCAGTCTCCGCATCAAAATTGTCCCATAAAGTTATCAAATCACCGAACCACTCTTGATTACCTGTGTAAATACCTAGATAAATATACAAACTACATACTTGGGATGTGCCAGATAGGTTTTGAGCTGTTTTAAGAAATTGTTAAAAGTCTCATGGTGATGACGTCATTTTTGGCGATCTCGCAAATCTGGCAAGATGGCTGACATTTTTGACAGATTTGCCCGACGCCCAAGCATCATGATTGGTCAAGTGACGTCATGTGGTACAGTTTCAGAACCTATAAATACAACCCAAATGGCTAGGATCGAATGGTTCAGCTCATAAGAGCAAAGGGATAACATCTATGTGGCGTATTCTCGCCAGTGACCAGTAGTCGTCACCTGATTGTAACCAGTACCCGTCATGGTCTTGTTGTAGAACAACACTGAGATAATAAATTGAATACCTGAATAAACATCTTCCATTGACTCTCCATAAGCCATCCTGACACAACAACAAATCTTAAGACCGCTCGCTTGCGTTTGTTACAATATGTTTGTTTCTGCCGAATTATAAATGTCGGTCAACAGGTCACACTTTGCACGTGAAACTGGATTACCGACAGATGATTGTAAACACCATCAGGTGTGCAGCTAGACAGACTACATGGCCGCGGCCTGCATGTCGCGCCTTGTGGCGAGGCATGGACACTAAAAAAAAAAGATATAGTATAACGAAAACGTACGTACGTACGCCAAAGTGCCGACTATATCGCGCTTTCCGCAAGCAGGCACGAACAAAATTTTAACCAAAAACTTCAAAGTAATTTGACCTTGACATTGGGCACAGGGGCCGCGCGGGAGGGGGGTAGAATGAAAATATAGATGATGATAAACACCCATGTGAAGTTTCAAGGTAATGGGCAAAGCAGTTGCAGAGATATAGTATAACGAAAGACTTTAACCAAAAAACTTAACCAAAAACTTCAAAGTAATTTGAACTTGACATTGGGCGCAGGGGCCGAACGGGAGGGGGGGTAGAATGAAAATATAGATGATGATAAACACCCATGTGAAGTTTCAAGGTAATGGGCAAAGCAGTTGCAGAGATATAGTATAACGAAAGACTTTAACCAAAAAACTTAACCAAAAACTTCAAAGTAATTTGAACTTGACATTGGGCGCAGGGGCCGAACGGCCGAAGGGTAGAATGAAAATATAGATGATGATAAACACCCATGTGAAGTTTCAAGGTAATGGGCAAAGCAGTTGCAGAGATATAGTATAACGAAAAACTTCAACCAAAAAACTTTAACCAAAAACTTTAACCAAAAAACTTAACCAAAAACTTCAAAATAATTTGACCTTGACATCGGGCACAGGGGCCGCACGTGAGTGGGGTAGACTGAAAATATAGATGATGATAGAACACCCATGCGAAGTTTCAAGGTAATGGGCAAAGCAGTTGCAGAGATATAGTATAACGAAAGACTTTAACCAAAAAACTTAACCAAAAACTTCAAAGTAATTTGAACTTGACATTGGGCGCAGGGGCCGAACGGGAGGGGGGTAGAATGAAAATATAGATGACGATAAACACCCATGTGAAGTTTCAATGTAATGGGCAAAGCAGTTGCAGAGATATAGTATAACGAAAAACTTTAACGAAAAAACTTAACGAAAAAACTTTAACCAAAGAACTTAACCAAAAACTTTAACCAAACAACTTAACCAAAAACTTTAACAGGACACACGTACGTACACCAAAGTGCCGACTATATCGCGCTTTCCGCAAGCGGGCGCGACAAAAACTTAACCAAAAACTTTAACCAAAGAACTTAACCAAAAACATTAACCAAAAAACTTAACCAAACAACTTAACCAAAAACTTTAACCGGACACACGTACGTACACCAAAGTGCCGACTATATCGCGCTTTCCGCAAGCGGGCGCGACAAAAATGATATATCGCAAATGTGCTAGTTTGGGATAGGTGGGCACGGCGGCATATTTCTTTATACGCCGTTTGAAAACGGAACTATTATGTATCCACGCTGTATGGGCGGTGGACGACTCTTGGACACAGCTTGTGCTCACGATAGTGAGGCCCACTGCATGTCAAGGGCAGCGACATTGTCTGGGGTTCCAGTACGTACATGTATGCGCAAAACTCAATTTCAACACATCGTTAAAAAGCCGAGGCAAAAACGCGACATCGCATTCACAAAAACACGCGATCACGAGGCGAAAACGCGATAGTGAATACAATAGAATATCATGTTTTCGCCGTCTCGCGATTTGGTCTCGCATTTTCGCGATCTTGTGTATAGGTCGACGATGCGATACAGCAACCAATAACACGTATCGAAATATGTTTTATTTTCAATAAACATGTATTGGCAGTACATTAGAATCGTCTCCTAAGATGATTATTATGTTTTTATTGTCAAGAACTACTGATGTTTGTCCACATTTGTTCTATTTCATAATAAAAACATGTTTTGGCTGCACATAAGAATCGTCTCCTAAAACAATGTGTACGTGTCCTGTTAGGGACATGTGACAACCTCGCATGTTCGCGGTTTGTCGCATAGGTTGCGATCGTGAAGTGTGATCGCGAGATTTCGAGTGCACAACTTATCCCCCCCCCCCGGCTACATACGGATATGCCGCAACCTGTCGACTGTCAGCTGATGAACATTGGACATGTCGCTATTGTGTATTATTATGAGTGAGCTGACGGACGAGTTGGTCGAAGGCCGAATGCACACGTACACACATGCACATGCGCGCACTTAATGGTTTATCGTACTAATATATATGTACAGGTAAATACGCAATCGCGGTGATCCCCCGTCAACGATCACGGCGAATCACCGCGATACCGCTAGGGCAGTGCATCGCAGTGACAGGGGATGCTGTCACCGCGACCTCACTGTCTGAAACAGCGATCGCGGGGGACAGGCAGGCTATGCCCGCGGTGATCGACCACTGTAAATAAGTTTTGTCCGCTGTGACACAGTGACAAAAGACCACACGAAAATGAGTGTACTGTATCTTGGTGATTGAATTGTCTTGTACTGTTATAAATGTTATGATTTTGTCTGAATACCGCCTGTCTATGTTATTATTTGCTTTATTTGTAGTCATGGTCTGTAACTCTGTTCTAACAATTTCTCTTAGTTTTTCTAAGTCTGCAGTTTTCCTGGTTTGAACTTTTCATGGTATTTTGATCATCTCTTGTAATTCTTTTATCCCTATTTATCCATGGTGCAGTCCTTGCAGCCATTATGCCGTTATCGCTTTCATAATTGACTGTTGTATTTATTGATCTCGCGTTATGCTGTTGAGATGTTCTGGTTCTCTGTCTGGTTTCTTTAAAACATACAGTATGATAAACTGCTTCAGCTGCTCAGCTGAAGATTCTCATGCCTGATAATGCTTTTGATGTTTCTACAATTCTAAATCTATTGTTGAGCTCCTTGCAAAGAGCTTTATAATCTGATCTGGTCGTTTGTGATAATTGTCCATATACAAATTTCCCTGCTGTTCCTTGTAATCGTGGTAGTAATTTGTCCAACTTTACGTCTGTTGTCCATTTTTGTCTAAAAGCCACATCCTCGAACCGATTATACCATACGTTCCACGCTTCTTTTCCTGTAAAAGGTGGTAATTTTGGACTATTTCCTTTTCTACATTGTGTATGTGTTGAAGAAATTGCACTTAAAGGCTGGTTATTGTCCTCAATTTCACTTTCGTCACTGGACTCCATCATATTAAATGTCGAAATCGCATTCTTTAATTCCCCGGTTACTGATTTCAGTGAATTTTCTAGGTTTGATACTTTGGCTTCCATATTCTTTATTGCTTGTCCCTGGCTGTGTGTAGTATTTTCCATCTGGTTTCTGTATCTTGGGATTTCTCCGATGCTCCACGATGCTGTGTTTCTGGGCCTACTCATTCCAGCTTCCTCCGTATCTAAATTATCATAATATCTGTGCGCGATGTCAATCGGTAGACTCGATACTTCATTATCATTGTCAGCAATTTGATTTCTTTGTGCCTGTTGCCTTGTCAGGACCATTTCTGATTCCATTTTTCTGATTTGAAAATCTCTGCTAAGCCTCGTCTTACATAAGTTATTTCAGACCGTTCAAGAAAATGAGAATAGAATAGATCTATGATTCTTGTCTCAACCGCTCAAATAATAGCAAATTACCTTAAATTTAACTTTAATTTTAATAAATTAAAGCCGTTATTTTACAAAACACTGATATGCGAGTAAAACCAATAAAATTTAGAAGTATTTACAACATTTCCAAACACGTAAATTTCTAAGTCAGTGACCTGGACCTTTGGGGTTAGCGGGCACCATGGGCTTCTGTAAAATCAACAGTAATGAGAATAGGTGCTCTTAAACATACAGAAACCACATTTTGCCCCAACAAACAATTTACTTGGACCTCACACAGCGCGAAAACATTAGGCATCACATTCCTAAATGATAATATTAATACCCATGACCATAATTTTTTTACAAAAATCTTAGAATTTGAACAGTGCCTAGACAAATGGAAACACAGAAAGCTCAGCTTACTCGGAAAAATCACGGTAATAAAAACATTTGCTGCCCCAAAATTAATATACCCATTGACAGTTTTACATGATCCACCAGAACATATGATAAAACGTGTAAGAACCAAGTTATTTACAATTTTTATGGGATAACAAGCCTGATAAAGTAAAAAGAAATACAATTATTCAAGCTTACGAAAAAGGGGGACTAAAAATGTTAGACATCGATAGTTTTATTACTTCAATAAGAGCTTCATGGGTAAAAAGAATATGCGATACTACTAACATAGGGAAATGGAAAGCAATTTACGAAAAAATACTTGAAAAATATGGCGGGACTTTTATTTTCGAATGTAACTTATGAAACCGGAAGGCATACAAAACATAGTGAAAAATAAATTCCTGAACAATGTTTTGAAATCTTGGGCAAGTATAAACTATTCTTCTCAAACAGATACAGTATCAAAAGAAATAAATAATTTGGAACAACTCTAATATAAAACATCAAAAAATAAAACTTTGTTTCATAGACAATGGTTTGATAAGGGTATCAAGTACATCGAACAATTATACGATTATAGAACAAAAACTTTCTGATATTCGGTGATATTGTAGAGTTATTCAGCATAAGAAATGATGATTTTATGAAATATCAATGTATATTAAATAGTATAAATCCAATATGGAAAGAAACAATAAAAACAGAACAAATAAACATAATACAACTGTCTGAAACACTGAAATCAAGGGTACAAAAAAGCAAATACGTTAATAAATTACTTATACAATACAAACAGAAAAAAAAATCACTGAAAAAAAAAGTCTGAAAAAAAATGGATAGCTGAATTTCCGGAAGCCAACTTAAACTGGAAACATATTTACATGTCAACCTTTAATTGTACTATGATTCACATTGCGGAATTTTCAATATAAATATACCTTATGCGAATGAATGGAACAAATAAATTACTCTTTCGATGTAACCTAATTAATAGTAGTTTATGCGATTTTTGCTCTATGTATGTAGAAACTATAAAACATTTGTTTTGGGAATGTACTCATGTACAACATATGTGGTCACAGTTACGTACCTATTTGAATGAAAAAGGTTTTACTTACGCTGTAAATTTCCAAAGTATTTCTTTAGGAATAGATGAAAGTACACACAAGGCACAACAATTTAATTTAATTTTATACTCATATTAGCCAAATACTTTATTGTTAAATGTAAATATGAAAACCGGGAAATTGCTTTCGAACCGTTTATAAACTACTTAAAATATAGGATAAATTTAGAAGAGTTAATAGCTACTAAAAAAGACAAACTTGAGCAACACAACATTAAATGGGATGTTTTTCAAACATAGGTATGTTTTTTTGGGCATAGTAGGGAAGGTTTCAATCACACTAACCACACAAAAGTAAACGAATATAATATATAAAAAAAAAAAAACTCAATTCAAGCGGATGTGAACAAAAGGGGACATATTTTATACTTTTCGATACTCTTCCTTCTTCCTGATTGTACTTTACCATCTATGCTTTTCTATATTCTTTTTGTCTTCTCTTTCTCTAAAAACTTATTTTCAAGTACAATGAGTGCATGTGCAATCATTTCATAGCGACTTTAGTCACAGTGTGTTAGTTAATAATACATGTGTTGTATTGTATGTACATGTTTGTATTTAAAAATAATAAAAAATATTAATTAAAAAAAAATAAAAAATTTCTAAGTCAGTGACCTGGACCTTTGGGGTTAGCGGGCACCATGGGCTTCTGTAGAATGATGCGGGATATTGTTACAAATGCATGTACGGCATATTAAAGTATAAACTGAGCGTTAACTTTTCCAAACACGAAAAGTTGTGGACACCTACGTCGATGATAAAAACAATGCACAGACCGGAATTGTGACTGTTATGTCTCACTTTACACTAACGTGGGCGAGACAAAAACATAGGCGGGTGCGATTTCTTACTCGGATCCTCAACAGCTGCAGATAATCTAATTGCAACGACTGAATAGCGTGTG
>CM055279.1:3532428-3585103 GCA_029237695.1 Conchocele bisecta
CCACCAAATGCAGCTTAACAAGACGCGTTTGATGCGCCATCTTTCATCAAACTCCGTTACATAATAATGACACTATAAAATAATACGTACTTTGAATCGGTACTTGTTGTTGTTGTTAGTACCACGTGATCATACACCTTGATATAGCTGTCATGAAACAGACAGTAGATTAAATCAACGCCAATGAAACCCCTTAAGTAGAATTCACGTAGAAATAAAAATAACATAAGTTCAACTCGTTCGTTCAATAATGCGGGCATATGAGCGTATGACGAAACTTACTCAAAGAAGAGTTCAGCGACGGGGGTGTTGGTCGTATTCGTGCAGTTTGTGTCAGCATTGAACGTGTAGTTGCCCGTGCAGAGGCATTTCTCTGTGATGTTGCCAGCACACGCCACCAGGGCCTTCGTCGTGACTTCCACACATCCCAGTTTCACCCACTCCTAAAATCATAAACGTATGAAAGCGTCCTGGTGCCAATGCTATAATAGTTTGTTATCCTACCTAGGAGATACTGTCTCCTAATTAGGACTTAGTATATCCTAATTAGGAGTTAGTATATCCTAATTAGGAGTTAGTATATCCTAATTACGATTTATTATCTCCTAATTAGGACTTACAATCTCCTAATTCGGACTTGCTATTTGTGTCAATGCTAAATAAATTTGATCTCCTAATTAGAATATACTAACTCCTAATTAGGAGATAGTAAGTCCTAATTATGGGATACTAAGTCCTAATTAGTATATACTAAGTCCTAATTAGGAGATAGTAACTCATAATTAGGAGATAAATATATTCTAGCATTGACACCAGGACGCTTCCATATATACGTTTGGTGAAAAGTGGTACATGGTTTATTTGCTGTTGGTACTACAGTATAATTCCAGCACAAAAATATTTACACAATTCCCTAACATTTGATTGGTCCGTAGCAAGTCTCTGTCCAAAGTTTATATCTCAGTAAACTCCCATGCCGAACTACTTTCCGTAACCGTCAGGCGCAGTTAAAATAATTCTTAAGAAAACGGAAAATAAACACATTTTCTTGATGAATTTATTTAAAATGCTGGAATTATAAGGAATGAATGGCATTTTTGTGGAATTTATCGGGGATATAAACTTGGAAAAGTCGCGGGAATACTGGACGAGGCCTTCCGGCCTTCGTCCAGTATTCCCGCGACTTTTCCAAGTTTATACCCCGATAAATTCCACAAAAAGGCCATTCATTCCTATAGTAAACCTCTCTAAACCGAACACAAATAACACACGTGTGATGTTACTTTTGATGAGTTTCTTGGTCATTTATTTCAGGTGATAATGACTGTTCGTGATCGCATAGCACGCAAATACCTGATTTACAGCGAACCCTCTCTAAGCCGGACACCCTGTGAACCTCCCAGGGTGAAACATTACAATTTTCGAAAAATAAATAAAAATTGTCCGGTTTAGAGAGGTTCCACTGTACGGTCAATTAGTGTCCCGGCTGCAACGCATTTAATGGTTCATCATCCTACGGAGCCCCGCAGGGGACATGGCTTTTTTTGTATTAATTCGTTCCCACGATATAACAATTCGTTCACACGTCATTACACCAGATCAATATTAACATATTGCAACATGGATGGGAAAAATAACTCACGCCTTTACACACGGTCAAAATTAACATATATTACATTGATGGTAAATACAATGTCAATATATTGCTACATGGATGGGAAATATACTCACTTCTTTGTACACACTCAATGTCAGCATATTGCTACATGTATGGGAAATATACTCACGTCTTTGTACACACTCAATGTCAACATATTGCTACATGGATGGGAAATATACTCACTTCTTTGTACACACTCAATGTCAACATATTGCTACATGCATGGGAAATATACTCACTTCTTTGTACACACTCAATGTCAACATATTGCTACATGGATGGGAAATATACTCACTTCTTTGTACACACTCAATGTCAACATATTGCTACATGGATGGGAAATATACTCACTTCTTTGTACACACTCAATGTCAACATATTGCTACATGTATGGGAAATATACTCACGTCTTTGTACACACTCAATGTCAACATATTGCTACATGGATGGGAAATATACTCACTTCTTTGTACACACTCAATGTCAACATATTGCTACATGGATGGGAAATATACTCACTTCTGTGTACACGCTCAATTTCAACATATTGCTACATGTATGGGAAATATACTCACTTCTGTGTACACGCTCAATGTCAACATATTGCTACATGGATGGGAAATACACTCACTTCTTTGTACACACTCAATGTCAACATATTGATACATGGAAGGTAAATATACTCACTTCTTTGTACACGCTCAATGTCAACATATTGCTAAATGGAAGGTAAATATACTCACGTCTTTGTACACACTCAATGTCAGCATATTGCTACATGGATGGGAAATATACTCACGTCTTTGTACACGCTCAATGTCAACATATTGCTACATGTATGGGAAATATACTCACGTCTTTGTACACACTCATTTTCAACATATTGCTACATGGATGGGAAATATACTCACGTCTTTGTACACGCTCAATGTCAACATATTGCTACATGCATGGGAAATATACTCACGTCTTTGTACACGCTCAATGTCAACATATTGCTACATGCATGGGAAATATACTCACGTCTTTGTACACACTCAATGTCAACATATTGCTACATGCATGGGAAATATACTCACGTCTTTGTACACACTCAATGTCAACATATTGCTACATGCATGGGAAATATACTCACGTCTTTGTACACACTCAATGTCAACATATTGCTACATGCATGGGAAATATAATCACGTCTTTGTACACACTCAATGTCAACACATTGCCACATGTATGGGAAATATACTCACTGCATTACACACGCTCAATGTCAACATATATTACATGGATGGTACATATACTCAGGTATATGCTCAATGTCAACATATATTGCATGGATGGGAGACATACCCACGTCATTACACACGCTCAATGTCAACATATATTACATGGCTGGGAAATAAACTTACGTCTTTGCACACGGTCCATGGGAGCGTCTTCTGCATGGAGGAGAAGAAGTAGTAGAGTGTGTACGCCATGATGACGTTGTAGTAGATGGCCACCACGATCGAGATGAGCAACATGGAGATACCGATACCTGCAAATACATGATGTGTCTGGTTATTACAGTGGGACCTCTCTAAACCGGACACCCAGGGAGGTCCCCATGGTGTCCGGTTTAGAGATGTTCCACCGTAAATCAGACATATGACTATGCCAATGTATGCGGCTGTGCTTCGCGAACTTGAACAGCCAGTATCATCATAAATATAAACCAATGAAACCCATACACTTAAAGATACACATACTGCATGTGTGTCCGGTATAGAGGGTTCTACTGTACATGGATTACATGTTAATATAGTTTACATTGACGGTTATTTGTGAATATATGTTTATTTTGCCATGAAAATGTCATATATACAGAATATACAAAACTGTCTGTCTCCCTATAGTATAACATGGCATGCATGTGAGTACCTATGAGTGCGCAGTACCTGCATGTGATGCGCTACCAAGGCATGTGAGCGCGCATGTACCTGGCATGTGAGTGCGCATGTACCTGGCATGTGAGTGGGCATGTACCTGGCATGTGAGTACGCATGTACCTGGCATGTGAGTGCGCATGTTACCTGGCATGAGAGTGCGCAGGTACCTGGCATTTGAGTGCGCATGTACCTGGCATGTGAGTGGGTAATGTAACCGGGCATGTGAGAGCGCAAGGTAACCAGGCATGTGAGTGCGCAAGTACCTGGCATGGAGTGCGGCATTTACCTGGCATGAATGCGCATGTTTACCCTGGCATGTGAGTGCGCAATGTACCTGGCCATGAGAGGTGGGTATGACCTGGCATGTGAGTGGCGCATGTTACCTGGCAAGTGAGTGGGGTAATGTACCTGGCATGTGAGGGCGCATGTAACCTGGCAATGAGAGGGGGTATTAAACCTGGCAATGTGAGTGGGGTAATGTACCTGGCATGTGAGCGCATGTAACCTGGCAATGTTGTGGGCAGTACCTGGCATGTAGTGGGCATGTACCTCATGTGAGGTGCGCATGTACCGGGCATGTGAGTGGGCATGTAACCTGGCATGTGATTGGGTATGTACCTGGCATTGGAGTGGGCATGTACCTGCATGTGAGTGGCGGGATAGTACTGGCATGTGAGGGTGCCGCATGTACCGGGCCATGTGTCAGTGCAGGCATGTACCTGGGATATGCATTGTGAGTGGGCATGTACCTGGCATGTGATTGTGCGCCATTAACCTGCATGTGAGCCATGCCGGCATGGGTTCCTGGATGTGGAGCCTGCGCATGTAACCTGGCATGTGAGTGGGCATGTACCTGGCGTGGGAGTGGCGCATGTACCTGGATGTGAGTGTATACCTGGCATGAGAGCGGGCATGTACCTGGCATGTGAGTGGGTATGTACTGGCATGTGGAGTGAGCATGTACCTGGCATGTGAGTGGGTATGTACCTGGCATGTGTAGTGTACCGCATGTACCTGGCTAGTGAGTGCGCCATGTACCTGGCATGATGTGGGGCATGTACCTGGCATGTGGAGTGGGTATGTACCTGGGCATGTGGTATGGCTTGTACCTGGCATGTGAGGTGGGCATGTACCTGGCATGTGGAAGCTGTGGCATGAACCTTGCATGTGAGTGGGTGTATGTACCTGGCATGTAGATGTGCGCAGGTACCTGGCATTGTGTTGGAGTGGGTATGTACCTGGCATGTGGTGCGATGTACCTGGCATGTTGTGTGGGGCAGTGTACCTGCTTGAGGGGGCATGTACTGGCCTGTGAGTGTGTAGTATCCTGGCATGTGAGTGGCATGTAACCTGGCATGTGAGTGGGCATGTTCCTGGCATGTGGTGCGCATGTACCTGGCTGTGATGTGGCATTTACCTGGCATGTGAGTGGGCTTGTACCTGGCATGTGAGTGCGAATGTAGCCTTGGCATGGTGAGTGGTATGTTAACCTGGCATGTGAGGTGCGCTTGTACCTGGCATGTGAGTGCGCATGTACCTGGCATGTGGAGTGCGCATGTACCTGGCATGTGTGTGGGCATGTACCTGGCATGTGAGTTGGGCTTGTACTGGCATGTGATTGTGGCTGGGTGTACCTGGCATGTGAGTGCGCATGTACCTGGCATGTGAGTGGGTGTACCTGGCATGTGGTGATGTACCGGCTGTTGATGTGGCAGTACCTGGCATGTGAGTGTGTACCTGGCATGTGAGGGATGTACCTGGCATGTGAGTGTGTATGTACTGGACATGTGAGTGGGCATGTACCTGGCATGTGAGTGGCATGTACCTGGCATGTGAGGGTGCGGCATGTACCATGGGCATCCTGGAGGTGGCATGTTCCTGGCATGTGAGTGGGTATGTACCTGGCATGTGAGTGCGCATGTACCTGGCATGAGTGATATGGCTTATCCTGGCATGTGAGTGGGTATGTACTGGCATGTGAGTGGGCATGTACCTGGCAGTGTGGGGCATGTACCTGGCATGTGAGTGCGCATGTACCTGGCATGTGAGTGGGTATGTACCTGGCATGTGAGTGCGCATGTACCTGGCATGTGAGTGGGTATGTACCTGGCATGTGAGTGCGCATGTACCTGGCATGTGAGTGGGATGTACCGGCTGTGAGTGGGCATGTACTGGCATGTGAGTGGGTATGTACCTGGCATGTGAGTGGGCATGTACCTGGTGTGAGTGGGCATGTACCTGGCATGTGAGTGCGATGTCCTGGCATGTGAGTGCGCATTTACTGGCATGTGAGTGGGCATGTCCTGGCATGTGAGTGCATGTACTGGCTGTGAGTGGGTATGTACCTGGCATGTGAGTGCGCATGTACCTGGCATGTGAGTGCATGTACCTGGCATGTGAGTTGCTACCTGGCAGTAGTGGGCATGTACCTGGCATGTGAGTGGGCATGTACTGGCATGTGAGTGGGCAGTACCTGGCATGTGGCAGGGCATGTACCTGGCATGTGAGTGCGCATGTACCTGGCATGTGAGTGGGCATGTACCTGGCATGTGAGTGCGCATGTACCTGGCATGTGAGTGGGTATGTACCTGGCATGTGAGTGCGCATGTACCTGGCATGTGAGTGCGCATGTACCTGGCATGTGAGTGCGCATGTACCTGGCATGTGAGTGCGCATGTACCTGGCATGTGAGTGGGTATGTACCTGGCATGTGAGTGGGCATGTACCTGGATGTGAGTGGCATGTACCTGGCATGTGAGTGGGTATGTACCTGGCATGTGGTGGGTATGTACCTGGCATGTGAGTGGGCATGTACCTGGCATGTGAGTGGGCATGTACCTGGCATGTGAGTGCGCATGTACCTGGCATGTGAGTGCGCATGTACCTGGCATGTGAGTGCGCATGTACCTGGGCATGTAGTCTGTATTAATTGTTCAATATACTCATGCTAGCAAATATATGGTGGGCTTGGTTATTACATGTACATGTATTACAATGTGCATATACAGTGGAGCCCGGACACTCAGGAACATATGGTTGTTTAGCTTACATGTGTTTCAATTTTATGTATCTCTGATAATTACAAGGACTTTTCATGATTGCAAAAACACTAGAATGTGCCATGAAACACTAACATGTCTGATTTACCATGAGTGGAACATCTCCAAACCGGACACCCTGGGGACATCCCAGTGTGTCTGGTTTAGAGAGATTCCACTGTACATGTTAACATATGTTATATTAATGGGAAATATGTTCACGTATTTGCACACAGAGACACCGATGCTTGCAAATATATCTGTTTTGTTATGTATTATATTTTAACATACTAGTAGTCTACAGGGTTCGTGTTCCAGATGGTGGTTCTTGGAGAAAGTATAGATTACAATGGTTTAATGTAATACCTTTAGCTCGGTTCGGAAACTTTAGGAAATCATCGGCAAGCCTCTGAATTCCTACGCGTTTCCTAACCTCCATAGTCCGTACCTTTAGCACTGGGGTTCATGTTCCATATGGCGGTTGGGCCCTTTCCCGAGTATTGTCCCAGAATCAGCTCCATCATGTACATCGGCTTCCCGATCAGAATCTGCAGGATCAGGTAGGCGATCACGAAGGCGGCTGGAGTTGAAATACAGGATATTCCATCGTATATTTTGAATAGCGGGAAATAATACTCGAGTGTTCGTCGGCTTCCGCTTGCACGGACGCCGACGGACACGCGTGTATTATTTCCACATTCAAATATGTACGATGAATATTCTATTTATTATACTTCCACGGCGGATATGCATGCATATTTATTCTATTTTGTGGGCTATAATCAATGAATTGCGTTTTGACGTCACGCTATCTGACGTCATGGACCCACAGGTGGTCATCAACTACTACCTACGGCTATTGGCCTACTGAATACACAGATGGTCAGCAGCTACTACCTACGGCTATTTGCCTACTGAACGCCCAGATGGTCAGCAGCTACTACATTCGGCTATTGGCCTACTGAACCTCGGCGAGACGGTTCAAATGAGTGGTAACAACATACACTTTGTGTGGGTGGACGCACTAGATTCGCCGGACCAGTCTTGTAAAAAAGTTCATTCTCCTACAACACTATGCCGGTATGTTAGGCCGGGAAAATGGCTGTGCGTGAGTGCATGTGATATACGGAGACTCAGCCGTAACAGTGTTATGCTGTATGATGATGATATGTGATGGTTGGTCAGGGCGAAATAGATCAAGCAGGGAAGGGTCGATATGGGATTGGGTTATGCAATATATGCTATAATATGTTTTGGGGCCCGCTACGGTTATTTCGCGGCTTGTCGTTATATACGAAATGATATTATTCGAATTCAGTCGCGGCGTTTATCTGTTGTTATTTAGTTATGTGGAATTGATAAGGAAAGTGTGACGTACATACCGCCGGTCATGGTCCGAAATATTATAATTTATATGATACAGATCGCTGTCAATGATGTTTAACCCTTACAGTGCTGAATTAAATTATGTCGTCTGCTGTTTATTTTATATTTTCCATTTTTCTAATAAAAAACATGTTTTGACAGCACTTTAGAATCATTTCCAATGGAAATGATTCTAAAGTGCTGTCAAACCATGTTTTTATTGAGAAAAAGGGCAAAATATTAAGCAACAGCGATGACAATTTTCTGTTCCCGCCTTCTAAGGGTTAATCGAGAGTAACGCGGGCGGTCAATTCCGGCCTATACTGCATTACTCCGTGAGATTTATGGTGGGGAAACCGGAGTACTCAGGGAAAACTACATCGTACAGGCAAATAATGACTACTTCACATACGAGGTGATTTTACACGGGTTTGTGTTTACATTTGATAGGCTGGTATACATGAACCATACACGGATTTACAATTGGCAATTACAATGTTTACTCCTGTTCCAAACTTGAATGGTAATTATCCGAAATACAGCAGTATTTATCTAAATAAGTTCTCGGGAAATATATAATTTATTTTAAGTGTAGACCCTGATGAAAATCACACACCAGTGAAGGTCTTTTGATTTTACAAGGGTTTGCGTAGTTCAACATTTACTCAGCAACTCATTGACAATATGTTAAGTTTTTATATTTTGTTTTATCGCATGATCCAGCCTGGTCTTGATTCCCATTAAGGCCTCATTTTGTCTGAAACATTTTTGTTTGCTTTGTCACTTTCTTAACATTTATAGCTTTTATATTTTTGGAAACGTATTAAATTGTTTGAACTGCAGTAATTATTTACTGGTTACCTTCCTTCGGGTTTTGTTAAGTAATATGCAAATATCTGCATGTGGTTATTACTTATGTCACCGAGTACAATGAGAAATATTCCGTTAGCAAATTATATAAACCCAGTATAACGACTGATACACTGATTCGGTATAGCCCCAGATCAGCCACTGGCCAGGGTCTACGCTGCTCACCCTTCAGTCACTGAATCAGCTGTGGCATGATCTTGCTGTTAGAGAGACGTAAACCCCCATTCCATCAATATATTTGGTTGTGACTGGAGATACGGGGCATATGGGATTTGTGACCAGTGTCGCTCCTAATCAAATAGCACACGCATGTAGCCTGACGATCTATATTGCGTGTTACCAGCATGGCGTGTGTCTCATTGATGGAATGGCGAACAGTGCAGATCATGTTTAGAGTGTACGTAAGCTTCACAATATTCTAACCATTGAATACAGCTTGGTTTTCTGGATGGTGCAATTTTAATTGCTGTATCGCATAACACGTCCAATGTATAGAGAATAGTAGGTTAGTGCCGTGAATGTGAAAAAATATCTGGCAAGGCTTAGGAAACGGGATGGGCGAGGCTCTGCCGAGCCCATTCCGTTCCCGTGACGCGCCAGATATTTATTATTCAACACTACAAAAAACTTTAAAATGCAAAAAAAAACTCAAAATCTGAGAATCGACTAGTATGACAACCGCACATTAGGTCGTATTGACAGGATATCAAAATGTTTCACGGCACCGTGTTTCACGGCACATACGCATTGTGTTGACGGGATAAATGGCATCCTACCAAATGGAGTTAACAGGAGTATTCCAATGGAATGTTTCACCCACGAAAACACATGTCACTACTGCCGTACTGGTAAGTCTGTCTTTAGGCTTAATACTATCGTTATCTATTTGCCCTAGGCATTACAATATGTAACTTATTGTGATTAACCGTTGAAATGTGTAAAATAAGTGAAGCGCAATGCTGTCCAGCGATTGGCTTAGAAAGTAGGGCGAACTGTAGCATTGAGATATTGGTACATACCTCCGCCATGTTGGTAGGCCAGATACGGGAACCGCCATACATTTCCCAGTCCCACGGACAGGCCGATACACGACAGCAGGAATTCCCACCTTGACCCCCACTGACCCCGCTCATCCTCTGTATTGCCGTCACTGACGTCATTTATACCGGCCACCGGAACGACGTCGCCGTTAGATACGCCGTTAACTTCGCCCTGTACAAACGAATAGAAACGACACGTAATTACGTGTAGATATAATGTTAAATCTCAGGGGTGTTCTCACTATTTTAAGCAGGTTACGAGGTAATTTGAATTTCATAACATAGAGAATACTTAGGTTTAATGTCTTTTGATATCAAGGTCGTCAGTAGCCGATTTCACCAACATTGCAAAGTATACTTTTCTAGCAAAGTATACTTTGAGGGAATAATCATTTATTTTTCCCGAAATGCATTATTTCATATAGAACTAACGACTGCATATATTCGATGATTAAAAGTATGCAGAATTACTATACTGAATTTATTACATTATCACAGCCAAAATGGCTGTGATAATGTAATAAATTCAGTATAATAAAAATTAATAAATTTATCCTAAATTCTCCCTCGAAGTATACTTTGCAATGTTGGTGAAATAGGCTACAGGAAACGCGTAGGAATTCCGAGGCTTGCCTTTAAATGAGACGATTTAGAATTTGTTCCTTAGGAAATGTGTGACCAGTCTAGATACTGCTCATAATATTTGGCTGGCACTGAAGAAATCGAGATTATGGGCTTTGCGACCAGTGTAGATCCAGATCAGCCTGTGCATCCGTACAGTTTGATCAGAATCTGCAGTGTTCGCTATTCCATCAATGAAACACTCGTCATGCTTCTAACAACGAATATAAAATCGTTGTCAGGCTACAGGAGTGTGTTATCAGAAGCTACACTGGTTACAAATCCCACAAGCCCCATTTCTCCAGTCACAGCCATATATCTACTCATATAACCAGATACTGGCCAAAACTGTTATCCAGTGACAAAAACAATGTTTCCGTGACAACATGGAGCCCACATAGGCCTGGATCAGATTGCGCATGATGACAATCTCACATTAACTTTGTTTTTTTATGATGAAAAAGTACTTTTATTATATACCTACCCATGAAATACATAGTTATACGATGTAAATAAAAGTCATATGTTCTCATCGATGAAATAAACAACTTCCGGTGAAAATACGACTACTTCCGCTATCTATATTCATAACGCGCACCTGCAGTGCCGGACTGCAAATAGGCTGCTAATACACATTCATTACCGTATACAGTTTAAAAAAAATGCTAATTTCCATGGAGCGGTATATAATAAATAGAATATTCATATTTTTGCAAAGAATATGACATACATGTATATGTTTATCTCGTGGTGTGAAATGTCCATGTTTCACTCGTGCCTAACGGCACTCGTGAAATATGGACATTCCACACCACTCGATGAACATATATGTCATATTCGTTGCAAAAATATGAATATCCTCTATATATTTACATATTGTTTGGACTTAAAATGTTCTTTATAGGAATTAAATAAGTGTATAATTGTGTCACTATTCCAACAGTTCAACTCTAACACAGCCCCACGTATTGATTGGCATTATTATATATTTTATATCAGACGTAAATTTCCACACTGATATTAAGGGCGATAAAATATTAACGGCCATTACTATTTCTGTATTTATTTTTTGATGTGCAATGATCATACTTTATAATCTGTCGAAAATATGATTTTTTCAGGTGACGCATTTAATTAGTATGAATAATTCAAAAATAGCATGCCTCATTTGCATATGAAAATAGCCTGATACCACCGCGAGTCACTATCATTAGAATAAATATTACTAAATGATTATATCTGCATAGCGGGCACTTGTAATGTTTAGAACTGCTGGAATATTGACACAATTATACACTTATTTAATTCCTATAAAGAACAGTTTGTGCCTACTGAGTGGACATGTACCTTTAATGCGTTGAATAGTGAAATGTTCGTTGGTGTTTGTACGTGTCAGTATGGTATAATGTTCGTTGGTGTTTGTACGTGTCAGTATGGTATAATGTTCGTTGGTGTTTGTACGTGTCAGTATGGTATAATGTTCGTTGGTGTTTGTACGTGTCAGTATGGTATAATGTTCGTTGGTGTTTGTACGTGTCAGTATGGTATAATGTTCGTTGGTGTTTGTACGTGTCAGTATGGTATAATGTTCGTTGGTGTTTGTACGTGTCAGTATGGTATAATGTTCGTTGGTGTTTGTACGTGTCAGTATGGTATAATGTTTGCTTGTCAAATTCACTTGAGTGATGCAACATAGTAAACGAGTTTAAACTTGGTTTCGGGGCGAAAGTAACCGAAATTGAAACTGTTTGTGTCTTTTGTTTTTAGATTGGCAGGCTGATCGGCTAAGCTGGCAGCATACGTCGTTATGTATCGTTTCTCAGACGGGTAATATTTGTCTATGGCAAGCATTTCTTTTCGGCAGATTTATAGAATTCAAAATACTTCCGCATCCAATATCATAAATATTAACTTATACCGTTCTCAATCAGTGTATGTTGATGTACTTTAACTTGTCCTTGTTCACAATGTGCACAGTGAAAACTGTCTATAAAACAATACATTTAATAAGTTGCCGTTGCCTAGGAATCCGCCTAGTAACCGGGACGTCGACGGTTCGAACCTCCGCTAGGGCTGATTTGCCCGTTTGATGGAGCTACATGTACACATGTACACAAACGCCTGCGTTAATCTAGCCCAGATTATCAACGTTTGTTAACATGTATTGGCAAAGTAATTTGATTGTTTTACCCGAATTTTCTGTCTGTAACGCAGGGTGACTTGTAAGTCACCCTGCGTTACAGACATATAATTCGGGTTATTTTATTGTATGAGCATGAGATGTAGCACAACTCAAGCTCAGTCAATCAATTGTAAAATAAAGACATTGACAAATATTGGCAAGATTAGCGCAGGTGGTGGTGCAGACTGAACAAGGGCCGATATGACGGTACCTGCCATAAATCATGATGTTAAGAGTAGGGGTTGGCTCTTTCAACACGGATGTTATTATAATAAGCAAACACTTTATATTCAATATACAGCTTACCTGCAATAAATAGTCATATTTTTGTCAGTTGAAGGGTTAAGTTAAGGGAAAGAACGTGGATAATTCATCTCTCTCTCTCTCCTCTCTCTCTCTCTCTCTCATAATCAATCTCTCTCTCTCACTCTCTCTCTCTCCGCTCTCTCTCTCTCTCTCTCTCTCTCTCTCTCTTCCCCTTTGTCTCTCTCATTTAACTCTGCTCTCTCTCCCTTCCCCTCTGTATGTCTGTCCGTATGTCTCTCCTATGAAAATTATTTATATGAATTGTGATATCATCTGTAAATGACATGAAAAAGGTAACGAAATTTGCATAGTAAATGCGGAATAGAGAATGGAATTCCGCATTTGCTATGAATATTTCGTCAACTTTCGACGTCATTTAAGGAAAATATCGTAAATTTTGTAAATATTCTACATGAGATATCGCACATCTTCTCAGGTAAACCAACGACATATCTTGTCTCCTATTTAGTACGAGAATGAAGGTTATGATGACAGATAGAATAGATGCAATTAATGATGGATTTTATATATCCACTTTACTGACATTAACGAACGCGGTCGACTGACTATAGACAAAAGACACGTGCACGTATTCTATTTAATTTGACAGTTGTGCTTCATTTTGCACTTAAATATAATTATCCACAATTACAATGATTCACTAAATTAAAGTAACACACTTATCAAATATGTACACTTTTTCTCTAGAGACTTGTTCTTCTACGTCTGTGACTAGATACGCATATTCAGGTCAGGACTACTGACGTTTCATTGGTCGGACGACGTCACATGACGTTACTGAATGATGCAACGTAAACAAGTCCGCGTTTCATGCGACAAACAAACAACATGACATAACACAATGTGCATGATCACGTGGTTACAACAACAACAACTAAGGCTCAAAGTTTTGAAAGCGCACCCACTCCAAAGTAAGTATTAGTAGTATAGAGGGATTCAAAATGATACCACCTAACGAGGGTATCATTTCTCCACCCTATATACTACTCCACCACCCCCCGAAAAATCAAAAATTGGTTAACGAGGAAATTGTCTCCCACTAAAAATTGGACGTGAAAAAAAAAAACATAATGTTTTTCAGACAGTAAATTTAAGTATAGAGGGATTCAAAATGATACCACCTAACGATGGTATCATTTATAACCCTCTATACTATTCCCACCACCCCCAAAAAATCAAAAAAATTAGTTAACGAGGAAATTGTCCCACCAACCACGAAATATTCAAAATTGGTGTCATAAATACATCATGTTTTTTTCACGTCCAATTGAACATATAAATTTAATAGGTTATAATAAAATATTATAACAAAATGGATAATAAAATACACAACGAATTGGACGTTTATAATGATTTGGATGAAGATTTTACGCTGTTGTTTCTACAGTATTAAAACACGGTAAAATGACAATACTATGTGATATCGAATACATGAAATATCAGCGTAATTTATTACGCTGCGATAAAAACGTTGCATTTACAATATTAAACCGGCAATTATGTCGCCGGTATAAGTATCAAATTTATATAATGAAGCGACTAAATAGGAATCGGAGAAACACTACCGAAACATTATCAAACTAATTTTATAAAACAGTTTAAAATCAAAGATTCGTTTACGGATATGCGTTTCTACAATATCGCTTTTAACGAAGAAATTGGAAAATTATTAGAAGAAATTGAAAATTATTGAACAGAACTAATTTATGTTATAATCACACCAAGCAGGACGACAATGTTCCAATTACACGTG
Organism: Conchocele bisecta; assembly: GCA_029237695.1. Classification (NCBI taxonomy): domain Eukaryota; kingdom Metazoa; phylum Mollusca; class Bivalvia; order Lucinida; family Thyasiridae; genus Conchocele; species Conchocele bisecta. Next base: position 3,547,210 of record CM055279.1, read on the forward strand.
TTATGAACATGTAAATTAGGTGTCCATTTTATAGAGAATTACACGATTACGTCTTCCAGGATGAAACATAAACACACTGTAATAGTGGTATCATTTTGAATCCCTCTATACTACTGTAATATATACTATAAATTTTTTAATAACTGTGTTGAAGAACTTTACGAAGAATACGGGGGTTATAGTCCTATATATAAATTCTATAAAATGAGAACACTAGGCGATATCGAATACATGAAATATCAGCGTAATTTATTACGCTCCGATAAAAACGTTGCATTTACAATATTATACCGGCAATTATGTCAACCATACAAGAGGCAAATACAAACATTAAGACGGATAATGCGTATCGGATATGAAACTAAGGTGTATTATATAAAATTGTTAAAACCCAACGATTCGTTTACGAATATACATTTCTACGATATCGCTTATAAAGATATTAATAATTTGTAAAAATTAAAAAAAAAAATAGCAAAAGCCTCCACTCGTGCACAACACCCCCAGCGACTGGGCAGTATTTCTAGCCGGCACCCAGCCACTGGGGTGTTGGGACCTTTCTTAAGCCCACGCATCTGTTGGCTCACATTCTGGGTCGCCTTGAACCCCATTGCCAATTCCTCTATTAAGAGAAACCAGCGAAGTAAGACGAGCCTATGTGTGAATTTGGTTTCCGAAATTGCAAAGCTCTTAGGCAGAAAATCTTTTAGGCCGGCACCTTTGAGCTACACAATTACATCGCCAAATACACACATATGCATAGACTGCTACCATTAAACAGACGAGACGGACGTCATACCGGATCAACAACATAGCACACACGAGATGAGACCAATTGTTGTAAGGTCAACACACATATATATACTCATCAGTTTCCTATACAACATACAAATGGTGTGCATATTATAATTATTTATTAATACCTATTGGCGAAAGAAAACATGTGATGGTTCGTTATTTTGTTAATTTTATAATTAATTTTATATTTTTTTTTAATAATTTAAAGATGAACACTCCCTATTATTACATAGTAATTAATTTATGTTGTAACGACAATGTTTCAATTACACGGGTTATGGCCCATGCGTAAATTGATAGCCGAGGTAAACAGAGCCGATAATTCTCAGTGAAAAACACATGTTGTATAGGTATGTAAATTTGTTTACTGCACCAATATAATTTTGAAAAAATTAGGAAAATTATAAAATTAAGAATTTTTTTTTTTTTTTTTAAATTATTATTTTTATTTTATTTTTTTTTTAATTATTTTTTTAAATTTTTTTTTTTTTTTTTTTAATTATTTTATAATGGTGCTGTAACATTTCCTCCGACTTTATTTCCAAGTTTTACCCTAAATTTATCCCAATCAGTACACTCAATTTTTGGCATGGTGGCGCGCGCCTTGATCCTTATATCATTTTTTAATTCTTCATATCTCCCCATTTCTTCCACCACGGATTCAAACTCTAAATTTGATATTTTCTTATCGGCCAACGCTTTGGACACCATAACGTCGATGCTATTTTTCTTAGACCTAGCGAGAACGGATATTCTATCATGTTTTCTACTTTTTTTCTCGAGTTTTCCACCCGCCGCCCTAATTACCATACAAAGTGTTCCAGATAAAACGGTAATTCCACTCAAAACCCCTGCAAGTGGAATCATTACAATTGTAGATAGCGTTGCAGCAGTCCCCGCCCCACACAACACAGAAACACTTGCCAGAACCGTACTAGATGCTTCAGCTATGTTTGCCGCGCGCCTATATTTATTAGAGTGTCTTTTTCTATTTGCACATTCTCTAACTAAAATATCCTGCATAGCGACGATATTATTCAACCTAAAATCTGAACTTCTTTCGTTAATTGGATACAGTGTTGGTGGAGTGGTATTGAGAGTTGAATACAGTGTTGGTGGAGTGGTATTGAGAGTTGAATACAGTGTTGGTGGATCGGTATTGACAATTGGAAGCGGTGATTCGTTCATAGTTAAATTTATTTCAATATATTAGTATTTACACAATAAGTTCAATTAACAATGAGACAATAGTGGAAGAACTCTCTGAGTCACCGATTTTCGTAACAAAGTTAATAACACTACCGTTGGGAAAGTCTAATTCGATCATCACCGGAGAACGAAACCACCGTCGAACTATCTCCAGAGATTTTAGTGACTCCAACCCCCCGTTCTTCCCCATCTACTACAATATTTATCGCGACCGCGCCCACAGGTTTACCATTAGCATTAACCGAGCAGACCGCCATTTGGATAACTTCACCTGCAGCTGTCATAGTGTATCCCCCATATTTATTACTCGCTTTGGCACCGAACGAATATTCATAGTGCCCCACAACCAATGGGCCCCGCTTCTCAGCCCAAACTGTATGACACGTTTTGGTGTTTTCATTGTTTTCACTATTCCGGCAAGCGCATTGTTTGCGTTATATGCCTCAGTACGAATCTCATAAGAGGCCTCCTCAAGAGCTTTGGTCGCGGCTATACGATCATGTTTCAGTTTATCGGTTATTTTTTCATCTAGTTCAGTAAGTGTCGCTTCTCTGTTGATAGAGTCCTCTGAGCGCAACGCATCATAAAGCCTCCGTAATGGTTGCCTGGTGGTCTTCTAAGGCTTTATCAATACCCGACCGGGTCTCTTTTTGAAATTCGGTTATTTTTTCATCTAGTTTAGTAAGTGTCGCTTCTCTGTTGATAGAGTCCTCTAAGAGCAACACCCTATAAGCCTCCGTAATATCCGCCTGGTGGTCTTCTAGGGCTTTATCAATACCCGTTCGGACTCCATCAAGATCAAACCGGGTCTCTTTTTTAAATTCGGTTATTTTTTCATATAGGTCAGTAAGTGCCGCTTCTCTGTTGAGAGAGTTCTCTGAGCGTAACGCCCCATAAGCCTCCGCAATGGCCTCTTTGTGGTCTTCTCGGACCCCCTCAACCCCAGACCTGGTCTCTTTTAGAAATTCGGCTATTTTTTCATCTAGTTCGGTAAGTGTCGATTCTTACTGTGAGAGTTCTCTAAGCGCAACGCATCATAAGCCTCCGCAATGGCCTCTGCAAGGTTAGACTGGTGGTCTTCTCGGACTTTATCAATACCCGACCGGGTCTCTTTTCGAAATTTGGTTATTTTTTTTTATCTAGTTCAGTAAGTGCCGCTTCTCTGATGAGAGAGTCCTCTGAGCGCAACACCTCATAAGCCTTCATAAGGTCCGCCTGGTGGTCTTCTCGTGCTTTCTCAATACCCGACGTGGCCTCATTTCGAAAATCGATTATTTTCCCGTCTAATTCAGCAAGTGTAGCTTCTTTGCTGAGAGAGTCTTCTAAGCGCAACGCATCATAAACCTCCGTAATGTCAGCCTTACGGTCTTCTCGGGCTTTATCAATCCCCAACCGGGCCTCTTTTCTAAATTTGGTTATTTTTTTACCTAGTTCGTTTAGTTCCGTATGCGTTTCTTCACGACTTTGTGTTATTCACAGCCAGGGCATATTCTCTAAGTTGTGATAGTAGACTCTTGTGAATCTCGTCCGTGGCCCTCGATATAGTTCTATTAATCAAGGCCTTTGTTTTTTGGGTAGTTAAAAAGTCGCCCTCTGTCGGGATGAATCCCCCTTCTGCAGGTTCCAAATTATTTGAATTTGTCACCCAATCGGAAGAACTACCTGGTCCGTATATACTCATAATGTTGATAATATATATTACGAACATGCGTTTAATTCTAATTTTCTTAAAATTAATTAATTTGAAATTTCTAGGACGACCGAAATCGGGTAATCGTTCTTCAACTCTCGCCCTTTATCATCAAGAATATAAATCTTCAACTCGTGGATGTGTCCCGATTCCAAAACTTTCATCTCTGGGTGTGGGAAGTCTAACGTTACAGTCTCGCCATAGAAACAATCGCTGGCGGGCACAGTTTTCAGTAATGTGCTGGGGGATCCGTCTATCGTGTTGTACGATGTGTTCACCCGATCCAGGTGCACCCTGAGAGTTTTCGTGAAGGTGAAGTCCACCGGTTTATCACCGACGTACTCACCGGGGACCATAAACACTCCTTTGTTTGAGGAGTATGTCTCTCTAAAACCGAGTTGAATACCCAACCCCGGGGAGACCACTACCTTATTATCACTGCTGATGGTCATTGTTGCGAGCCCCGGTAGCATTCGATACTGTGAGGTTGATTATACCGTCAAGCTCTGAGTTGACAAAATCTTTGAGCTGTCTTATTCCCCACAGTCCGTGAGGCAGCTTTACTTCTAATTGTAGTCCATCCTTCACATAGTAAAACCATTCGCTCTTCCCCACATTCTGCCATCCAACCGTGAAGGTGATTGATCTAAGGCCTACCCGGCGTTTTCCGCAGCAGTTGTCTATTAATTTTTGAAGTTCACAACTCCCTTTTTGAACATTAGTTATAGTAGCAACATAATAATATCTTTCAATGGATACCAAAGCATTTAGCTTTAACTCTAATGTAAAGTACGCGGTCGGAGGTAAATACACACAAAAAGACGTTGTTAACCGCCTTGTACACCCAACCGTAACGGTTAGACCGGACAGTGGCTTTGCCACCAACTTCCCTAACATCTTTGAACAATATAGGTTGCCCAAGATTACTACGATGGAGGTGGTAAACGGCTGGAAAGCAACACCGATGCAGTTTTGGCAGAACCAAATAAATTTCGCTGTATGGTGCGCAACAGCCGGGTGTGGAGTTTCATATAAAGACCATCTGACATCCAAGAATGTCATGCTCCGAAGTGTCTACAACTTTCACGTGTATTATACTATTAGGAGGATTCTCAAAGAACTAGGTATTTCACTACCTCAAGACGACGCCTGGGATCCCATTTCCAACACATATAACCGTATGGCCTTTGAAAGACTGTGTAACGAATTTTACGTTTCAAAAGACGCGGACTGGAGACAGAAAGCATTTCCTACCAGCACCGGCCTCGGGGACGTTCTCATTCACGGCCAGTCCGGGAATTGGACACAGACTGATTTTAGACACGATCACTCCGGTGACCACATCGTCAGTCGGAACGCCGGGAATTTTGACCCCGCGACTATGACTTTCGGGACGGAAGTGTCTGGAGGTCGGCACTGTGGCGTGTTTTCTTGTAAAATGTTACCTCCGAAACGGGCTCACGTCGATTACATACAGCAGGCTGCTGAGGTTCAGGACGTGTGGGGTACATTTATGTTAGATAAGGGTCTAGGGTTCACGCAGGCCGGGGTTACTCGCGTCAACGACTCCATTCGCACGTACGTCTGGGCCATTCTCGGCGCACAAAAACAAACTCGCAGTTCTATACTGGGCATGGGAACAGCGTTTGATGCACAAAAACAATTTTTGGCACTTGTAGAGGACGCCATCTCAGCTAGGGTGGACCTGGAGAAGGCGATCCAGAATTATCAAGACGTTTTACAGAATGCCAGCACCCCAGTAGACTATGTATTTGGAATAGGTCTTTATATGGCGCCGAGCAATATGATACTACGAGACGACCCGGTTGACGGTTACAATAATCATATCGTAATCGCCACCGCCAATCAAAAAATCGGCCACAACGGTAACGTGAACACGGATATCATCAAGCGCACCCCCAACAGTGGAACCGATTTCATAAAACACAAAATGGATACACCTCCCCCAATTCGTAAATCGAACCCAGTACCCCCAATTCGTAAATTGGATGCACCATCGAGTTCCATCAACAGACCAATCGCGATTGGACAAACACCAATCATCAACAATGTTGAAATTGGAAGCACAACACACGAGGAGGAGAAATTGGGGCTCGTCATCGCCCTCGTGGCGATCGGATTATTTACGCTTTGGTTGTAGGAACTCTCTGGCGAAGAATAGTAGGAGACCGGCGATTGCCACGATTAAAGCCCAGGTATTTTTGGCTAGCCATCCGGCCGTTTTTGATAATATAGATAGCAAGTAAGAAACGATACTTCCGATCAGTCCAGGTAGTGCGGCAGCCGCCTTTCCAGCTAATTTAGCTAGAAGACTGGCGAGGGCTTTTAGTTGTTTTTTTACCCACTCCTTGGCTCCACCGGATGGAGCGGGTGCTGGTGCTGGTGCTGGTGCTGGAGCGGGTGGTGGCGCCGCACCACCAGTGAAAGCTAGAACTATGGTCGATATAGTCATGCCGATAGCAACGAGGATGCTTGCTATCGTGACGCCCTGCTCTCTGAACAGAGTGCGAAGACGCTCACCGAGTGTCGTCTCCTCGTGCAGGACCCTCGAGATTGATTCGCGGATCCGACTTATTTGTGTGCGGAGAGCCTCACGGTTAGCCGAGGCGGCCTCCAAGCGAGCTTCTCTTTCATCCCGCAAAGACCGCAGGAGTTTGTTGATCCGCTCGGTAGATTCTCTATCGTCACCGGCTTCCTCCAGTTTTCTTTCTTCTAGCGCGATATGTTCATCCAGCGCCGTGAGTTTGGAGAGGTTAAGGACCAGTTCGCCCCGGACCGTTTGTAGAGCCTTATCGAGTCCACGGAGTTCTCGAAGAGGTAACGGTGGGTCATCGTTGAGTATTTTCCCCAATTGTGATTGCACGCTGAACGTGGTCTCCATCGTGTTAATAACGTCGGTGGCTATTTTAGGACCTCGCTGAGATCAACCGTTTCTATCGCGGTGGCCGTCTTCGCTATAGTTTCGTCGGTAGACTGTAGGGCCTCTACAGCGCGGGCCGGCACAATTGTTTTACCACGCGTCCAATCTGGAAATCCTAGTTCGTTCTTTATGATTTCGCCACCGCCCCGGTTTCCGGCAATGGTGTTTAGCGATAGGGGTTTACCGGTATTCGTGTTGATTATTGGGAGATTTGATGATTTTAGTCGCAACCTACCATGCATATCCAATTCGAACTTGGAGTAGTCGCGACCGACAGACGGGACCAGACCGATTTCTGACAAATTGTTGTAGTAGTCGTTTACAGCTCCCTCAAGTAATTCCTGACTTTGACCAACGCTGCTGGTAGCGCCACCTATTTCCCCCAATTGCGATTGGATTGGAACTGGAGTCTCTATGAAGGGCGTTTCGTTATCATCATCATCACCATCGTCTCTACCGATTGCATCCATTTCAACATCGTAATCAGCCATATTTATAATTTTCTTAAAATTAATTATGTATTAAAGACAAAACCATACGTTTAATAGTTTCAATAATTTGAAAAAATTAATTATGTCTTCGAGTCAATACGGTCGCAAACTCAATCCATACCGCAGACTGCGTGAGCCCCTCGGGGCAAAAGGCGTGAGACAGAGTGTCGTTATTACGAACAACCCATCTACGATCGACCAGAACCAGCAGCTCTTAGTCCGCTTCCCCAACCTCGGAGCTAACGACGTCATTGTTCCTGGTACTGTTCGCCTCGCTTTCACTATTTCGCTAACATCGACGGACGCGGACCGAACCGTAGTTCAGAACCTGGGTCGCGCCATCGTCAAGAAGACCATGATAAAGATTTCTGGTAATGAGGTGATGTCGATCGACGACAGCGACGTCTACCATTGCTATCAGGACCACCTGTAAGACGTCACACGAGCTTGAAAACGCTGTCTATCAAGGTATTGACACCAGCAAAAATAAAGACGTAACCAAACTTAGAATCGGGGCTGCTAACAAGGCAGATAACAACGCGAGTGACAACGCGGTCGCGGGCGCTTACGGCAACCGCTTCTACATTCCGCTCGACTTTGAGTTGCTAGAGAGTCACATGCCCTACTATCAGAGTGCTTTGGCTGACCGCCTCGAATACGAACTAACGTTCAACGACTACGGCCGAGTTCTCATAGCCACCGACCAGTTATCGACGTATACGATCGATAATGTTTCGCTGGAGTACGACATGGTCACGATGCCCGAACTAGCGCGATTGATCAGAACCCAGTACGCCGGGCGCGTTGCCATACTTTACGACCGAGTTCTTCGCCATCGCAAGATGCCGAAAAACAAAAGCGACACATTGTGGAATATTAACGTCAACGTACCCGCCCGCTCGATGAAAGGTATACTGATGTTGTTCGAGGATGCTCGGTTCGCGTTCGGTGCTAGAAAAACCGACAGAATCTATAACCCCAAAATCAACGAAGGTAGAGGTGACGATCGAGGGAGTCCCCAATCAACTCTACAGCGCGGGTCGGGTCTTCGCGCGCACCAGCAGTGGGATTGAAGTAAGAAAAAGCAGTTTTGCTGCCGGATCTAAGCGCTCTCCGGAGGTTGCAGCAGTTGCTAAAGACCTGCATCTCTCGGCCGTCTCCCCTCGCGGAGTTCCTGAATACCAAATACCGCGTTATGGCTAGACATGCGAGCCAGCGACGATGACCAAATACACGGTAGCGGACGCCAAGTTGAGAACGCTAGTGAGGGTGTGACGATCCAGATAACCAAAGAGGCGGACGGAGCCGGGCCATTGAACGTGTACTTATATATAATTACAGACGCACAACTCAACATCGAAGATGGTCGATACGTATCAGCGATCTACTGATTTAATAAAAAAATCATCTAACGATTTATTAATACATAATTTTGAAAAAATTAAGAAATCTAGCAATCAATACCAATTCACGATTGGAGATGCTTCACTCCGCCATAATATGTGGGCAGACAGGATGTGGAAAAACGGTTTTCATCCTCAACTTACTCGAGGGATCCTACCGCGATGCCTTTCGTCACATTGTGATCCTATGTCCCACTGTGCGACACAACGATACTTATCAGCGGTGCCCGTGGATATGGACCGACCCTGAGGTATACGTTATTGACCCCGGTGATAGGCTTCACGATTGGTTGCGTGGTTTATACCAAATATTTCAGGGCGAGCCCACCCTATACGTGATTGACGATTGCTCAGCCAAGGCGGCGATGACCAAAAAGAAGGACATGCTCTCCGAGCTCGCATTTTCTGGCCGCCATGCGAGGCAAAGCGTATGGATATCCACTCAAAAATACAACGCCGTCCTCAAGGATCTGCGCGAGCAAACGAAATGGGTCGCCTCTTTCACTGCAAGGACCGAGACTCATTCGATGACTGTCTTCGAGAGAATGACGTTATCCCAACGCGCGAGGAGCGCCTGGAGGTTCGACAGATACTTTCGAAAACTAAGCACGCCAAGCGTTCTGCTAAAGACTGATCAACCAATCTCTTATAAAGTTATCAACTAAATCTAATGATTTTGAAAAAATTAGGAAAATTATAAAATTAGGAAAATTGCAAAGTAATAAGCTATTGCAATGCTTAGCAATTGCTGAACAATGCTTAGCAATTGCTGAACAATGCTGAACAAATACTGAACAATGCTTAGCAATTGCTGAACAATGCTTAGCAAATGCTGAAACAAATGCTGAACAAATGCTGAATAATGCTGAACAAATGCTTAACAATGGTTAACAATGTTAACAATTTGGTGCTCCGCTGCGAGCTTTGTTGCGAGCATAATGGTGATCATAAGTATCGGGTGGTGCGCATTTATTATTTTTGTAATAAATAAATATGTTAAAGTGATGAGACTTGTTAGAATAGTTAAATTACTAATTTTGAAAAAATTAAGAAAAATGAACTGCGACGAACTTCTCGATCAGCTAATAGAAGAAACCTCAACTCCGACTGCCAACAATAATGATCCGACAGAGCAATCGGGATCTGGGTTGAGTGCAACGACTCCGAATGAAAATGAAAATGCGGCGCGACGAGAGCGGCTAGCTGCGCTGGTTGCTGGGGGACAATCGGAGCATTATCTCGGTAGGCGTCTCACAGTTTTTCAGGTGGATAAGATGTCAGATGCGGAGATTGATAAAATGTATGCGCGATACGAATCCAAATTGGGAGCAGAGATGACAAAAACTCTTGGATCGGCGGCTATTCATTTGTACGCTACCGCCGTTAGTAGACTTCTCCCTATACCAAACACCGAAGGGTTGATTCACGATCTAGAGACTGACCCTTTTATAGGACACACTCTTAGAACAACCTGCTGCTCAATTTATCACAAGTTTGGAATGTATTTAGCTCCGCTGACAACCGCGTTGACCACGGGTAAACACTGTCAATTTGGACATATATGCCCACGAACTATAAGCTCTAATATTAATATTATAAATGATGACACAAGACACACCCACGAGAGTGACGGAGTTGAACCAGATTGCTCCAACACAATCGAACCAGAGTGTTACTCCGCCACTGGATGACATACCGCATATAAAAAATCCCAAAAGACAGGCAGCTGGGAGGGCGGCGGCTGCCACCCGAAAAGTTAAACAAGATAAAATACTCGCCGAGCTTCGAGAGGCTAAACTCCAATCGAGATTGGGGTTGCAATCGGGACGGAGACAGCAAAACATCTGAATACAGAGTTGAGTACAACAACACCCCCAATTCACGAATTGGAAGCACACTCAACACCCAATACCAACTACCGTTGGAGTTGGGCGAATCCGATTGAACCCAAATTCGTGAATTGGAGTTGGGTTGTTGGTGGTGGTCTGGCAGTTGTTGGTGCCCTGTGCGTGTGGAATACCAGAAAAAACAACCAGCCAGTGTTCAGAAGAAAGTTACTAAACACCAATCATCAACAATGTTGAATTTGGATGCGCCCCATTTAAACATTGATCGCGACCCATTTTATATGCAATAATTATAACAATGGCTGAACAAGATGGTAAAATGTTAGTGAATGCGCTTTATCACGCCGTGGTGATATCGGGTTTCAGTATCGGGTATGCTCGACTATCAAAGATGACCCTAGGAGGAACCGCTCCCAAATTGGACTTTACTGTGAGACGACTAGGGCTCGCGACCTTAGATGTAGCGGCCGCAGTTTGGACCCGAGATTATCTAGTTAAAGCTGGAATTCTACCAGTTAATATATGGAAATAAATGGCTTCAATCGCAGTAATAGTAGGTGGTGCGCTTGTAAACGCATTGGCGTTCAGCGGTAGCAACTTTATATTCTCTAAAATGAAAAGCTCGAACGTGGATGAGGAGCGTAAGCGTCATGATTTAGCTGTAGAACAACTCAATAGCGCAAAGGAAGCATGGTCGAAAAAACGAACCGCCCATCTGGACTGGGTCAATGAAGAGCTTCGCCGCGAAAATCACGCCGCGCAAACTTTTCAGAACGTTGAAGAAGCCAACCGCGAGTACGCGCTGGCATATCCGCACAAAAGTCTCGATCCAATGGATCCCGAGCCCCCAACTTTCAGATTTCTATGTACCGTCAGAGCCCCAAAAGGACCGCGAGATCGCGTTCATCATCGTGGGAATGGGTGTGGTGGGTCTCGCCGGCTATTATATTCAATCGAGATTTTAAATTAATTAATTAAAACATTTTTTTTTTATATATATATATATAGAACGATGTTAGTTGACGAACTTTATAACGCTATGATTGATGTAGGCTACACTGCCCAAAAACATCGTTTACCTGGTGCAAAGAGTATGATTCGTCTGGCCCGAGATTGTCTCGAGGACGAAAAAGCGGCCACCCTTTTCGCAAAGCGGATGTTAGATTCCTCCCAATCGAGATTGGATGAATTAGATTTCCCTCTCCTGTTCCAACCCAAACGCGATTGGGGCTGCAGCGAAACTTCCAACAAAGGTTATTATTAACGACGCAGTTACCGGACGAACTGGCGAGGGCATGTTGGAGATTGTCCGATATATTAGAATACTTCGCATACGATGAACACGCGCAAACTTGATACCAAAACTAAGCGCAAGCGTCGAATAACCTACTATAGTCCACGCGGCTACTGGAAGGGACTCGCGGCCATCAAGAACCTCGCGGCGGTCGACCAAGGTTCAGAAAAACGCTGTCAAGGAATGGCTCAAGAAGCAGGCCATCTGGCAGATCTATTTACCCGCGCCTCACAATATTCCGCGCCCGAAATTCGACGTGCCGGTGCCGAACCAAGTTCACCAAGCGGATCTCCTGTTTCTCCCTCACGATCGCGTCGGTCGCAAAACGTACAAGTACGCACTGACAATCGTTGACGTAGCGAGTCGTTACAAGGGGCTGAGCCGTTGGCCACTAAAGAGTCTAAGGAAGTGGCCGAGGCTCTTTCCCGAATAATATAAGAGGAGTCCTCTCAAATGGCCGAATCTTCTCCAGGTCGATCCCGGCCGCGAGTTCATGGGCGCGGTCTCTCATCTATTGTCTAAGCATAAATTTGTTTCTATCAGACGCGGCCGCGTCAACATCCACCGGGACCAGGGGATCGTGGAACGCTTCAATCGAACCCTGGCTGAGAGACTGTTCGGACACCAATACGCCAAAGAACTTGTAGACCCCCATTCACGGTCGACCGAGTGGGTGGCCAGACTGCCCGCCGTGGTCTCCGCACTGAACGGAGAGGTGACCAGATTGATAGGTAAGAAGCCTGTAGATGCTATCAAGTTTAAAAGGGTGACGAGCAAGCCCTCTGCCGTCTCGCGCGGGCGACCCGTTGGTTTAGAGGAGCAGCGGCTTCCATCAGATATTGACGTCCGGTACCTCTATCAACCGGGAGAGCTCGAAGGTGGCAGCCGCCGCGCGACTGATCCAGTGTGGTCTCTCAATGTATATCATCTAGATCGATCTATTACCAAACCCGATGAGCCCGTGCTCTACTATTTGGATGATGGGCCATCTCGAGGGTTTGTTCGCGAAGAACTTCTTATAGTGTCTTCTGACACCCAGCTACCCCCGATTACTTAAATCAATATGTATTCCGTCTGGTAACACGCGTCTTTTATCGTAGTATGCCGAGAGTCCTAATTTTTGTTGACAGTACGTTTTCATAACGCCGTCTTTCATTTTAAATCCTCTATTTTGTGCTACATCTATAATGTGTTTTCCATCTTCTGTAGTTTCACTTAGTACTCGTTTATATCTATCCCAATTTAAATTGTTAGTTTCTCTTGGACATATCCTTTCGCAGAGTTTTTTATTAATTTTAATTTGTTCCAAATTATCTTTAGTGAAATTAATTTTTTCTACAAAATAACACTTACTAGATAACGCTATCGCCCTATCCCCGCTTAAATTCCATTTTGAAAAAGTCCGGGCTCTCTTTCGCTCCATTTATCCCAAGCCAACCATTTATTTTTTTCTTTTTCAAACTCGTCTAGTAAGTTAGGTCTAATCAATTCCTCTATCGTTTTTCCACTAACTCCTATATACATACTATCTGTATCCATCTGTATTAATTCAAAGTCTTCTCTTTTTATGTATTTATCTAGAAATTCGTAGTAAAATTCCAACATTCTCAATTTAGCTAGTTGATAAACCGCTATTCCACAATGGAATGGTCTCTTTAGCGCACACCTGGGTTTTCTTGAAGATATTTCGTACGCATATCCTATCTCTTCCAAATCATCAAAATACGCGGATCTTAATGCTTTGTCAACACAGGTTTCGTCTCGCGTATATGTCGTATTTAAATGTCTCTCCGTTGCCTCTATCATTTTTCCACAACACGAGTTTCCTAATAATTTCATTATGTCGGCTACTGGTTTCTTATTTGGTTCTACATCGCCTGTTCGTTCTTGCGGCTGTAACTTCTTTTGCGAACCATTCGAAGGGTTTACCACTAATATAATCTATAACACGATGAACTCCCGTTATTTCTAGGCCGTGTTTTAAATACCATTTCAACAGTGGCGCGTACAGCAATACTTTAGTGGCGGTCATAGATCCCACCAATTTTCTTCCATTTCCTCTAGTTCTTCCAGTATCTTCCAAATATTTTAACATGTGTGTGGGAACTTCATCAACCTCTACTTCTCTGTTTATAAATATTGGGGACATTTCAGAAAACTTATGTTTTAAGTTGTGTGGAACTTCTATATCCACCTCCGCAAACCCAAACCAGTCTCCAGATAAAACTCTTTTACAAAACTTTTTAATAAATTTAGGGTTATGTGGGGTATCTATATGGTGTATAGTTTCTCTCCCACACGGCATCTCTTTATTTAACGTAGATAAATATAACGCGTTTGCATCGTACCCCAAAACAGCCTTGCAAGGTTTGTTAATTTCATTTGATCCAAATGATCTAATATTTGAAACACCAGCTTCTGCATATCGTGTAAATACTATTGATGGACCACCAACTAGAAGCGTCCTTCATCATTTCGTATGTTTCTTCTTTTGGTGCATATAGAGCATCCTCCGGTATAATCGTCTTTGAAGATTTTTGTTCTTTAATGGTTCCTCTCAATAAATATTGTATAGCCACACTCGGTAGTGTTACCGCATCGTTTGAAAATATCCACACCTCTGTGTTTATAAAATTCACACATTTTTTCCACCGCTTCTAGGAACGGTGCTACATCTAAATCGTTATAATATTTCAACCAATCTCTGAAAGTTTTCATATTATTTTCTTCGAAAATTCTACGACATTTACTTAATTCTGTTTCATCTATTAACATTTTCCCAGATAGTTTGGAATACCAATTCTCTATATCGGGTAGTCCTGGTAATCCAGTTTGTCTGGAGAATCGAACCACTCATAAGGAAAGAAAGATTTCTGTCCTTTGCAGTCGTAGGCTTTTATCCAACTATCGTAACTTACACCAGGTCCTAGATAAAGTATTACATCAAGAAATCTAAATTCTGGAGTAAATAGAAATATTGTTGCGTTTGCACGTTTTCCGACCATTACTTTCTTTGTTGTTGCAGATAGTTCACCTACTAAATATTTCTTTATTAGGTTTATATCGTACTTACTGCTGTTAAAACCCATAACCGGTACTTGCTCTATCCACTGTTCGATCTTAGCGATTTGGTTTTTACTTAAATGTTCTGTATTAAACCCATATCTTGACCACACTTCTTCTCTTATAGCTTTTCCCCTGACTTTCAAATCTTCTACAAATTTTTCTATAAGTTTTGCAGGATCTTTATCACAAATATGAGTTACTGTTCCTGAGAAATTATCTCCTATACTAACACTTACCGGAACGTGCTCAGCTTCGTACTCTAAACTATTACCGGTAGTTTCAACTTCTGACTGGAGATATGCCTCAAAATCGTATACTATCTGATATGGATAAAGTAAAGAGTATGTCGCAACCGATCTTTATATCTTTACCCGTTCTTTGGAATTCACATTCCCACATAACTACTAGGTTGAATTCTTTGCTTTTTCTAATAAATGTATCTCTTCTCATAGTGGATGCGCGTTCTTCTTTCTATGCTTTGCATGAATCTCACACCCGTGCCAGTAACAGCCGTGATATTGATATACGGTATTGGTTTCTGGACAGTATCCATCTACCGGAGCTCCTAAAATCCATCTTTCACCTCCGTGTCCGCACTGTTCGTGGTGAATGTGAATTCCCTCCCGCTTTTCCACAGAATACATCCAATCGATCGCCCCATAACTGTTTAGAACTTTTGGGTAAAACGCTTTCTCGAACGACGAACGCGGGCGCTCTAAATAATTACCATCACATATTACTTTTGTCTCACCTCTCATATGTTGGTCCGTGTCTCTTCATATTACTCGCTGTCGTGAATTTCTGTTTGCAATTATCGCAGGCGTAAATTTTAGATAGGTTTTTAAGGTTTTTTATCAGAAATGCGTGATTATTAAACAGTCCTATTGTCATTGGTTTATTACCTATTTCATTATAGTGCGCTGGTACCTTTTTCAACCACCATACATTACATTCGGTGGGTTGATATACTTCTATACCGATTTTAAAAAACTCTTCAACCTTTTTCAGATCTGAAAAAGGAATTGGTGAAACCACATTACTACCAAAATATTGCTTACTAAGTTCTTTCGCCCTTTTCTGTACATCTGTCGGGTCTTTTATCTGTCATATGCATAGCTAGACACCTGAACAGACAAAGGTCGTCATTATACTTATCTAAAGAATACATACCTTTTTTATTCTTCAGCCATTTTGGAAGTTCTCCTCCTGCCGCTTCTTTGGATTGTAGTCCCAAATCTATTCCCCTACTACCCTGTATTAGCTTTACGAAAACCTCTACCCATCTTACAAACTTCCACTTTGTATTCGGTCTGTCTATTTTATCGGACATTATTCGTGTTTGCTCCTTATCTGACAGCCATTTTTTAACGGTTTTCATTGATGATAGTGGTTCGCTACCACCGAGATTTTTGTGAAATATTATAGTTTTAGGTTTTCCATTTTTAATTTCCTCCATAGTTCTAGCTTGTAAGAATATGAATATCTCAATAAAAATTGGTTGTTAGATACGGAGCTAGTTTATCGGACATGCGTTCAGCACTCGTTAATGTTTATGTTTTTTACGAAAGGATAATGTAACTACCCGTCTTCCATTTTCTACCTTTTCCAATGTTTCATCGTGAGCCCCCAATATTTCTTCACCTTTTTCCACTATCGCGCGAACTATAGATTTTTTTTCTTATTATTTTGTATTGGGCGTCTCAAATTATTGTGCTTGAAGGTAATTCTTTAGAATTAATTACACTAGCCCTTAGCTCCGCAATACTTTCTTTTTGAATTCTGTTACCAACTTCCTCCGCTAGTGAGAGGTCTTTAAATGCCCCTCTTTTATAGGCGCGGGTAAACCGCTTCATAAACGCCTCATTCTTTGTGGCATTTATCAGCTTTGTCAACCCCCTAACTCTCAACCGTGTACTATAAGTAATCCCTAGAGATTCGGCTTCTCTTCTCAAACTTTCTATTTCTGATCTAGTTTCTGACGTTATCATATTTTCTGTAAACGCCTCATTCTTTGTGGCATTTATCAGCTTTGTCAACCCCCTAACTCTCAACCGTTTACTATAAGTAATCCCTAGAGATTCGGCTTCTCTTCTCAAACTTTCTATTTCTGCTCTAGTTTCTGACGTTATCATATTTTCTGTAAACGCCTCATTCTTTGTGGCATTTATCAACTTTGTCAACCCCCTAACTCTCAACCGTTTACTATAAGTAATCCCTAGAGATTCGGCTTTTCTTCTCAAACTTTCTATTTCTGCTCTAGTTTCTGACGTTATCATATTTTCTGTAATATACTTTTGTATAACCTATAAAATTTATATGTTCAATTGGTCTTGAAAACATTATGTTTTTTTCACTTCTAATTGAATATAAACATAAACATATACATATATAATGGAGTGTGAGACTTGTTGTAAGACGTTTACGCGTAAAGAATATCTACGAAGGCATCTAGCGAGACGTAGAAAAATTCCTTGTGTCCCCCCGCAATTTCAATGCCCCAGATGCCCTTGTAAATTCATTAGTGCCCAAACTCTTTGTAGACATAAGCAACTACACTGTCAGGTGGCTACAGGTGAACGTGGTAGACTAGAGCTGGTAGAATTAGTTGCTGATCTGCGAAATAAATTATCTATATTGGAGGATAAAAATGGGGTGTTGGAATATAAACTATCACTCGTGGGCACATTTAAATCAGAAACTTATTAGAATAAATTCATAAATTGGTGTCAAAAATAAATCCTTTTTAAGACTATTGTTTTATATGTTCAATTGGACGTGAAAAAAACATGATGTATTTATGACACCAATTTTGAATATTTCGTGGTTGGTGGGACAATTTCCTCGTTAACTAATTTTTTTGATTTTTTGGGGGTGGTGGGAATAGTATAGAGGGTTATAAATGATACCATCGTTAGGTGGTATCATTTTGAATCCCTCTATACTTAAATTTACTGTCTGAAAAACATTATGTTTTTTTTTTTCACGTCCAATTTTTAGTGGGAGACAATTTCCTCGTTAACCAATTTTTGATTTTTCGGGGGGTGGTGGAGTAGTATATAGGGTGGAGAAATGATACCCTCGTTAGGTGGTATCATTTTGAATCCCTCTATACTACTGTATTATTTGATATTTTCCTTAATAGGCAACGGATTTTGATGAAATGTGGCGCAGCAAACGCGTCTTCATGAGCTGCATTTGGTGGTCCCCAGAGTTTGGCACATACTTATGTCGTTTTTACGAAGATTCGATGTCCATGTCAGTAGACATGGAAATCGATTCTTCGCAAAAACGACATAATTTTGGGCCAAAGTACCGAGACCATCAAATGCAGCTTAACAAGACGCGTTTGATGCGCCATGCTTCATCAAAATCCGTTACATAACAAGGACACAATAAAAGAATACGTACTTTGAATCGGAGAGCTTCTGAAAGTTTCAGTACGTGTTTTTGTTGTTTTAACCACGTGAGCATACACCTTGTAACATGTTATCTGATGAATATATTGACAGGCTATTTTTGTTTATGTTAAATACATCAGGCTGGGTACGGAAACTGTACGAATTCCTGACCGAACAGATGAATTCTTCGGCGAGCCTCTGAATTCCTATGCATTCATTAGCCTTGTCTGATAAACTTGATATCAAAATACATTTATCTATTCCCGGGGTCTGCCATCATCATAATTGAGACACGCCATGCCAGTTTGTACCTTCGAACTTCTGCGTAATTGCAGGAAATACGTTTACAAAATTTACAATATTTTCAGTAAATGGCGTCAAAATAATATTCCGCATGTACTCCGAAACTTTTGACTTTATTTATGAAACATATTGTAAATTTTGTAAACATATTTAATGAAATTAAGCAGATGTCCGAAGGTACAAAATATGTTGCTGTGACTGGAGAAATTTTAACATTTTATTCCACTCACGTCATATGCATGTATTTTAAATTATCTGACCTATATTGTATTCGTAGGTGGCACCTTGACTTGCGTTTACAATCGAGCAAAGACTGTATAAATATTGATGGATGGATTTATGAATGTTATGCAAACAATATTCAGGCTCGTTTTTGTATTAGAAACTACATAAACAATGCCAAGTACAAATATGGGTCAAATGTCCTTTTGTCACTGTACTGAATGTTATATACGGGGTCTACATTGTTCGCCAGTTTCGCAGTGATACATTCCTGATTATTTATATGCACATGTGTGTCCTGCCATCACGGCATAAGAGAAATGGGTCTATTGTGTTGTGACCAGGGTAGCCCAAGTTCAGACTGCTCGAAAACATATCCATGTTAGACTAGTTTACGTTTGTTTGCTGGATAATCAACATCTACGCTAGTCAAATCTGATACAGTCCGCGTTTGAAGGGGCTGGGTCACATATGTGACTTGAGAAATGTGTTTTGCGACCAGTGTAGATCCAGATCAGCCTGGGCATCCGCACAGTCTGATCAGGATCTGCACTGTCCGCCGTTCCACCAATGAAACACCAGTCATGCTTCTAACAAGCAAGATAGACCGTCATCAGGCTACAGGAGCGTGCTATTTTATTAGGAGCTACACTGGTCAGAACTCCCATAAGCCCCATTTCTTCAGTCGCGAGCACGTTTTTATCCCGTCAACACAGTGCGTATGTGCCGTGAAACGCGGTGCCGTAAAACATTTTTGATATCCTGTCAATACGACTTAATCACCGCGTATGAATATATGCGGTGACTGAGGTTGTTTTTTTGTGTAATTGTAAAGCTATTTGTAGGTGTTGACGGGATAAATAGAATAGTAGGTTAGTGCCGTGAATGGGAAAAATATCTGGCGCGGCACGGAAACGGGATGTGCTCGGCAGAGCCTCGCCCATCCCGTTTCCTAAGCCTTGCCAGATATTTGTTCCCATTCACGGCATTAACCTACTATTCTCTATATATATCCATACTGTATGTGATAGATGCCTACGATATGCACGTTCATTATTCAACAAGCCCTTTTTGTCACGAACTACCACAGTCCACGATAGTACATATAACGGAATAAAACGCAAACGCTTTGAATTTGATCAAATAAAAGTGCGTGATCATATTTATATACGTCATTTGCTGATCATAATGCGAAAACATCATACATTGAATATCTGAAACATCATTTGAGACACACTGCCTTTAAAACACGATGTGAAGATATGTGTTTATGTGTAAATAATATGACAAACGTAGAATACACCTGCGGCAGTCTGACGTTAATGACGTTAACGACATGTTAATTAGGTAAGTGAAGTTTTATTAATTGGCCCGGTTTCGAACAAAAGAACGCGCTTACAGAGTTTTGCTTTACAAGTGTAGCTCCCGATCTGGGGCCCGTTTCACTAAACTTCGTACGACAAAAATGTCCGTAAGTGCAAAATTATGATAGTCTGTAAATTGCACATTAACAATGTTTTCTTGTAAACAATTATTGGATTTACATTTATTGAGCATAGGCTGCATAGTCGTACGACTAAAATGTTGGTACGTTCAAAGCTATGATAGTCTGTAAATTTCACATTAACAATGTTTTCTTGTAAACAAGAATTTGATTTACATTTGAGCTACAATACATGTAAATCCATCAATTGAAATTTCCAGACGATCTTAAATGTGCACTTACGAACATTTTAGTCGTACGTAGTTTAGAGAAACGGCCCCCAGTTTCTCACAATTGAACACACCACGCGAAAGGAAGCATTAGTTGCTGAAATTTTGGCATTTGTGTATGAAAATTACGTCGGGGAATATGAAAGCAAATTCAAACAAAATACAATCAAGTTATAGTAATTTCCAATAACCTCCGAAGGGAAGCACAATTAATACATGTTGCAATGTATTTTAAAGCCACTCTTTGTATTACATGTTAACCACATGGTCTTTAACAAAATAGTTAGAAATGGTATTTGCAGTCCTATTTGACGTCCATATTGAAACAATATGGACGTCACATGGACTGCTAATACAGTTTCTAACTGTTTTGATAAATACCATGTGGTTGAAAATTTAATAAAAACAGTGACTTTAAAATAACATATAACCAAGTGCATTGCCGGAAATAAAAATATCATCTTGTTTTCTCTCCTTGTCATTTGATATTCGTTCTGTTTGTGGCCCGGAGCATGCTGACACACTTGTATTTGTTGTTTAAGTTGTTTATGTGAGACATGAAAGCATGACACAACTGTCATCTGAGTTGTAACCAGTGTACCTCCTCACCAGCTAGCAGTTTCATATTACTTCCATCGTTGTGTCCATCAAACACTGTTTAGGCGTAAAAAAAATTGTTTGTTTCCACTAACCCGACCGACCCTATTTTGTCCCACCGACCCTACACTTTTTTTCGTCATATCGGTAATTTTTTGGATAAAAACAGTATATTTTCACTAACCCATAGTGGGTTAACCCTTCCTACGCTGTTGACAGAAATTGCCGTCTGCTGTTTTTTATTTTTGCTTTAATTCTTAACAAAAAACTGGTTTTGACAGCACATGAGAATCGTCTCCACTGGAGACGATTCTCATGTGCTGTCAAAACCAAGTTTTTGTCGAGAAATATTGAAAATAAAGCATTTCCAGCAGACGACGACATTTAATTCAGCGTAGTAAGGGTTAACATATCCAGTACAAAAAGTTTTTCCAGGTGGTAGCGGAAACAAATTTTGTATTTTGTTTGGTCTTAGATTAACACAATAGAGAAGAAGTATAAGTATGCCTTATTCCGTCATCTGAATTGTTCTCTATTGTGTTTTGAACAGTTTTGTCTACATGTAACGATGAATGTACATGTAATATGAAACTGCTAGTTTCATATTACATTCATCGTTACATGTAACAAAACATGTTCAAAACACAATAGACAGAAGTGTCTGTCGTATTCAGACTGCGCTTAGGCCATTATAAATAAATACTAGATTCTCATCCATTTTTTTTTCAAAATGTGGGCGGGCGGGGGGTGACATTT
This sequence comes from Conchocele bisecta, assembly GCA_029237695.1. NCBI lineage: Eukaryota > Metazoa > Mollusca > Bivalvia > Lucinida > Thyasiridae > Conchocele > Conchocele bisecta. The sequence continues at coordinate 3,568,938 of CM055279.1, forward strand.
TATTTGTTACATGTATTTGATATTTTCAGGTTATCGGAAATACCGACCATCGTTTGTGTTAACTCTTTGCATGCTGGGAATGAAAATAATGGCTATACTCTCTAACTTAATAGGAAATGACAATTCATCAATGTTGTTCTTATTTCTCTCTGAAAATATGTAATTACCCATCGCATGCTCCCAACCAACGTATTGACAATAAAAATAATCGGGGCGGGCCTTAACTCACGGGACGGGCGGTTGTGTTTTGTACTTGAAAAAGATATGTTCGGTTAAATACGCAGCTTTCAATTATTAAAACGCCCATCGTTTCTTTTAACGTATCGTTTTGATATCGTTATTTTTTTATTAGAATTAGAAAGCGATGTTTTCGAAACTTCTTTTTTCTAATTATAAAAACGAAAACAATGTGTTGACGATAGACAATAGTATACGACTGTTTATAGTACAGCAAAACACAAACGCCTTGAAATGTAATCAAATAAATAAAATGGTGCGTTTTGTAGTAGATATACATCATTTACAGTCAATAAAGCACCATATGAGACACGCAAAAAAAAAATTTAGTTAAAAAAAAAAATTCAGCAAGTCAGAATGACACCTTTAATAACGGAAGAGGGTATCTATTCATTGCTATCATTTTATAGAATATATAACAGTAACTTTCATTCGCTATCATGCATTTGACATATTCCAAACACGTGAAATATTCAGTTGCATGATTAGGTAACACTGTGCACATTATATATGAGACACGTCATGTGATTTTGTACCTTCGGACATCTGCGTAATTTCATTAAATACGTTTACAAAATTTACAATATTTTTCATAAATAAAGTCAATAATTCCGCATGTGCTCTGAAAATGTTGTAAACTTTTGACGCTATTTACGCAAAATATAAATTTTATAAAAGTATTTCATGAAATTACGCCGAAGTGCGAAGGTACACAATCGCATGACGTGTCTCAAATATGGAATAGCTGAGACATCTTTTGAGGGACAGTGCCTTTAACCCTTACTACGCTGAATTAAATGTTGTCGTCTGCTGGAAATGTTTTATTTTCAATATTTCTCGACAAAAACCTGGTTTTGACTGCACATGAGAATCATCTCCAGTGGAGACGATTCTCATGTGCTCTCAAAACAAGGTTTTTGTTAAGAATTAAAGCAAAAATGAAAAACAGCAGACGGCAATTTCCGTCAACAGGGTAGGAAGGGTTAAAGGTACATGCCCACTCAGTAGGCACAAAATGTTATGTTATCAGAGACATCATCTGAGACATTTTCTGGCAAAATAAACATTCATTCACCATTACCGCACGTATTGATTGGCATTATTATACATTTTATATCAGACGTAAATTGTCCATACTGATATCAGGGGCGATAACCGTGTTTCCTTAAAATGTTAACGGATATTACTATTTATTATCTGTATATATTGTCGAAACTATTATTTTTTCAGGTGACGCATTTAATTAGTATAAATAATTGAAAAATACCATGCCTCATTTGCATATGAAAATAGCCTGATACAACCGCGCGTCACTATCAGTAAAATAAATATTACTAAATGATTATATCTGTATAGCGTGCACTCGTAATTTTCAGAACTGGTGGAATAGTTACACAATTATACACTTATTTAATTCATATAGAGAACAGTTTGTGCCTACTGAGTGGGTATGTGTACCTTTACACATTGTGCTTGTCAGATATGAAGCAGCTTGATTGTCTGAGCCTGAGCTGTGCTACAGCTCAGGCTCAGACAATCAAGCTGCTTGATTGTGATTTTGCATTGTCCGATGTTCCGAAACGACGATACTCTGGGAAAGATTAAAGCGGGCGGTTGTGTAAAACATCTGCGACCATTTCAGTCGATAATTTCGGCAATAACTAGTTTATTGTTTCATTATGCTTAATATGGGGCTAGCGTTTACAGAGTAAACATGCTTAATTATTCAAATTCAAACAACGAGTGTTTGATGAATCGAGAGTTTATGTAGAACACGATAAATTTGTTGGTCTTCAGAATTTTACAAGTTTGCACAGTATAATGTGTAGTATAGAGTCATAATATCATAACATCTGTTCGCTTTGGTCAGCGTTAAATATAGGAATGAATGGCCTTTTTGTGGAATTTATCGGGGTATAAACTTGGAAAAGTCGCGGGAATACTGGACGAAGGCCGGAAGGCCTCGTCCAGTATTCCCGCGACTTTTCCAAGTTTATATCCCCGATAAATTCCACAAAAAAGGCCATTCATTCCGTATAATTCCAGCATTTGAAATAAATGCATCAAGAAAATGTGTTTATTCCCGTTTTCTTAAGAATTATTTTAACTGCGCCTCACGGTTACGGAAAGTAGTGCGGCGTGGGAGTTTACCGGGATATAAATTTTGGACAGAGACTTGCTACGGGCCAATCAAATGTTAGGGAATTGTATAAATATTTTTGTGCTGGAATTATTAGTTAGTATAACTGTTACCCCATCCATATATTCACAATGGAAACGCCCATTCAACGTATTGCGTTGACAACCAAATGCATTACATTAACCCCACGTGACGTCGCGCGACGTTGTTCATTGGTTAAAGTTTGTTTGATGGCATTAAATGCAACGACGTTGTCAATAACGTCAATAACGTCCCGCTATTAACCGGCTACGTAGTTGTTCCAGGAATTGTGACAACGTGACGTAAAACAATAGGATTTTTAACGCCATATTTGCATTTTTTTAAACCACAGTGGAACCTCTCTAAACCGGACCAATGTGTGATCGCAGCCCATTGAAATACAGTGAAACCACTCTTACCTGGACACCCTGGTAGGTCCCCATGATGTCCGCTTTAGAGAGGTTTCACTGTAAATCAGACGTTCGATCATTCTGAGCCATAGTTGTGTGCTCTGCGATAACGAACAGACATGAGATAAATGACCAAGAAACTCATCAAAAATAACATCACACGTGTTTTCTTTGTGTGCGGTTTAGAGAGGTTCCTGTATCAGAACATGCAATGTAACTATAAGTAATAAAACCGGACTGTAGTAGGAAACACATTTTTCGCCGATATTGAGTTCTTAAATCAGTTATAGTTTCAGTAAATGACGTCGAAAATTCTGATTGAAGCTTTGCTGCCCCATAACATATATAACATAATACATTTACTGGTGTAAAAATACATAAATGGTGCCGCTTCAAGAACATACTAAATAATTAGTACTGCTTCAATGTATTGATGTCTTACGTATGCAATAAATACAAAAAAACATATACGTATGCTTTAATATGTTAATATTGAACCCGTTGACTGATTTCATAAATAACATTTCTTATGAAACCAGTGAAGTAGTTTAATAAATATTAAATTAAATATTCAGTAAAGTAAGACCGTCTATCTTTCTATAGAACACGAACATTTTGTAAGAATAAATGATAGAGCAAATAAAGCTATTATGAAATCATGACTGCTAAGTTTGAATTGTACGGAGCCCCGCAGTGGACGTGGAATTCTTTTTTTTTTATTAATTCGTTCCCACGAAATAACAATTCGTTCCCTCTAATTAACAATTCGTTCCCACGAATTAACAATTCTGTCCCACAAATTAACAATTTGTTCCCTCAATTTAACAATTCGTTCCCTCGAATTAATAATTCGTTCCCTCAATTTAACAATTCGTTCCCACGATATAACAATTCATTCCCACGTGGGAACGAATTGTTATTTCGTGGGAACGAATTGTTAAATTGAGGGAACGAATTGTTATTTCGTGTGAACGAATTAAACAAAAAAAATAATTCTACGTCCCCTGAAGGGCTCCGTAGAATTGAACTGCTAGTAGTAACTGTTCCATGATCTGACTGATGACATCATGAAATATTGGAAAATTCCCCTTTTAATTTCTAACAAAAAATGAATTGCGACACGAGTGCTCATTAAATTGTTATGATATGTAAACAGGCTGTTAAACAACCGCCCGCTTTAATCTTTCCCAGAGTATCTCCGTTTCGGAACATCGAGCAATGCAAAATCACAATCAAGTAATTTGATTGTCTGAGCCTGAGCTGTAGCACAGCTCAGGCTCAGGCAATGAAGCTGCTTCATATCGGACAAGCACAATGTGTAAAGTTACATGCCCACTCAGTAGACCCAAAATGTTCATTAAATTGTTATGAAATGCAAATAATCGTTATACAACCGCCTGCTTTAATCTTTCCCATAATATCACCGTTTCGGAACGTCGGACAATGCAAAATCACAATCAAGCAATTTAATTTGATAGTATGAGCCTGAGCTGTAGCACAGCTCAGGCTCAGACAATCAATCTGCTTCATATCTGACAAGCACAATGTTTAAGTATCTTGAAATAAAGATATGGACAGCTATTGCCAAGATTAGCGCAGGTTGTAGTGTATGTGTGTAATACAGCGGAACCTCTCTAAACCAGACACACATAAAACTTCATATATGAGACACGCCATGTGATTTTGTACCTTCGGACATCTGCGAAATTTCATGAAATATATTTACAGAAAATTTCATATTTTCCGTGAATTACGTTAGAAGTTGACAAGATTTTCAGAGTACATGCGGAATTATATTCCGCATGTACTCTGAACATTTTGTCAGCTTTTGACTTTATTTATGAAAGATATTGTAAATTGTGTAACCGTATTTAATGAAATTACGCGGATGTCCGAAGTTACAAAATCACATGACGTGTCTCAATGTGAGTGTGACTGAAGAAATGGTGGTTTATCTGATGTGACACCAGTGTAGCTCCAGATCAAACAGCACACTCATGTATCCTGAAAACGATCTACACTGTACATGTATGTTACTGGTAGGCGCATGACGGATGTGCATTGATGGGATGGCGAACAGTGCAGGTTCTGATCAGACTGTGCGGATGCACAGGCTGATATGGATCTACACTGGTCGCAAAACCCATAAGCCCCATTTCTAGGCCGACTAATTGGATAGCTCATATACCTGGACCCAGTTGTACGAACTACAGTGGAACCCCTCTCAACCGGACACCCTGTTGACCTCCCAGAGTGTCCGGTTTAGAGGTTCCGCTGTATTAAATTATTGTATATGTCTGTTCATGATTGTAAAACACAGGAACATATTGGAAGGCTTATATTGACAAACTACAGTGGAACCTCTCTTAACCGGACACTCTGGGGCCGACCAGAGTGTCCGGTTTAGAGATATTCCACCGTACTAAATTATTGTCAATGTCGGTTCATAATTTCAAAGCACGGAAACATGCATGGAAAGGCTGTTAATGACAAACCACAGTGGAACCTCTCTTAACCGGACACCCTGAGGCCGATAAGATATTCCACTGTACTAAATTAAAGTCAATGTATGTTCATGATTGCAACGCACAGAAACATGCATATGAAGACTCATGTTGTCATATGTCAAAACTACAGTGGAACCTCTCTAAACCGGATACCTCCATGGTGAGGTTCCACTGTCAGTGTTGGGCAAGCTTGAAATATGAATACACTAAATGCATTTCACCTTCTCAATTGAAATTCGTTCCTGTTAAACATAAGTGAACAACTCGGAACTGGGACCCAGAAAATTGTCCATTCAAAAACGTTACTATATTACTGGGGCCGTTTCACTAAACTTCGTACGACTAATCTGTTCGTTAGTGAAGATTTAGAATAGTCTGTAAATTTCAATTTGATGGATTTACATTTATTAAGCATATGCTGTATATGCAGCCTATGCTCAATAAATGTAAAGTCAATAATTGTTTACAAGAACACATTGCAATTGTGAATTTTACAGACAATATCGTAATTTTGCACTTACGCACATTTTAGTCGTACGAAGTTTAGTGAAACGGCCCCCTGGATCATACTGACGTCATATGTTTATGAAGTCTTCAACTATTACGGTTTAAAAGTGTTACTTCTTACAAAGTAAAATTTATAAATTCAAGGTCTGAAAGGGAGATAATCCATGACCCTGGAGTCGAAGAATAAAATCGAAATTCACTTTGCGCATGTACACACGGAAGCCACATGCCAAACACCAAGTATCCAGCTATTGCGGTTTGAATTGTTTACCTCTTACGCGAGACGTGACAGACGCACTGACGTAACACCGTGACGAAAACAATATATCCATTTATTTAGGACAAAAGTGGGTATAATATAGGAATGAATGGCCTTTTTGTGGAATTTATCGGGGTATAAACTTGGAAAAGTCGCGGGAATACTGGACGAAGGCCGGAAGGATAAATTCCACAAAAAGGCCATTCATTCCTTATAATTCCAGCATTTGAAATAAATTCATCAAGAAAATGTGTTTATTTTCCGTTTTCTTAAGAATTATTTTAACTGCGCCTCATGGTTAACGAAAGTAGTTCGGCATGGGAGTTTACCGGGATATAAATTTTGGACAGAGACTTGCTACGGGCCAATCAAATGTTAGGGAATTGTGTAAATATTTTTGTGCTGGAATTATCTATCTATAAACTTTTTGCAGGATATATACTCAGGATATTTCCCCAGCTGTTGTTGACACCATCGTCCCGTACTTAAATAGTTGTCGATGACCGTCAGCCAGTCACTTGGTGTTTTGATTAGTGTTGACAGTTTGATATACTACTAGGAGTGTATAAGCACTAAAGAGTAAACAAAACAACGCGGGGTCACCACAGTGTATGCCACACATTGACGAGCCAGTCAATGGCCAATCAACGTTTGTTTTATAGCAAGGTGTATGATCACGTGGTACTAACAACAACAACAAGTACTGAAACTTCCAGATTCCATCCGATTCAAAGTACGTATTCTTTTATATTGTCCTTATTACGTAACGGATTTTGATGAAATATGGCGCATCAAACACGTCTTGTTAGGCTGCATTTGATGGTTTCGGTACTGTGGCCCAAACTTATGTCGTTTTTGCGAAGAATAGATTTCATCGAATCTTCGTAAAAACGACATAAGTATGTGCCAAACTCCGGGGACCACCAAATGCAGCTCTTAAAGACGCGTTTGCTGCGCCATATTTCATCAAAATCCGTTGCAAAAGAAAATATCAAATAATACTCACTTTGGAGTGGGCGACTTTGTTGCTGTTGTTACCACGTGATCATGCACCTTGTATATGTAGGTTATTTGATTTGTATATGTACGAGTTCCATAGCGCGCGATATATAGCATATATCCACATATGAATCAAATACGACTCAAATAACGAATCATCACTCACAATTTATATGCGCCTAATTAAATGCAATAAACAAATTAGTCAATGCCTGATACAGCAATATGTTATCAGTCAGTACGAATTCGGTAAATACAGGGCAGGTTACCTGATAAATAGAGAATACCAGGCTAGTGTCTTTTGATATCAAGTTTATCAGGCAAGGCTAAGAAACGCGTAGGAATTCCGAGGCTTGCCGAGGAATTCCTACCGTTTCCGAGCGTAGCCTGATAAACTTGATATCAAAAGACACTAGCCTGGTATTATATTTATCAGGTAACGTTTTATGCTCGAAAATGACCACAGATGACGTCGTATTATATGGACAGAACGCGGACTTGTTTACGTTGCGTCATTACACTGACGTCATTCGGTAACGTCACGTGACGTCATCCGACCAGTGGAACGTCAGTTTTCACTTCGTTGTAACCCGGATGTCTATATCACGTCAATGCCTGATACAACAATATGTTATCAGTCAGTCCGTATTCGGTCAATACATGGTAGGTTACCTGATAAATAATAAATATGTACATGTATTACACATGCAGTTTGGATTAAGTTTTAGTTTTCAGTGTGAGAGAAACACATGGTTCCGAAATTATGCTTGCTAGGGTCACAGGTTGAAGTAACGGTCCAAGGTCTATAAATAATGTACATTAAATATGCATAAAAGTATCAATAAGTGGGGGGAAATCAGTTGAAAAAGAAAATGTTTACTCCTGGTTAGAACACAATAATGTGTTATAACAGGGAGTAAAAAAAGTTTAACTTACTTTGTTTTCACTTATTGATGCTTGTAGGTATATTTAATGTATTTATATGCGTTGGTATGTTACTTCAACCTGTGGCTTGGACGTAATTAAATGTTTAACCCTTTGAACCCCGCTATAGCGGTTTATGCAAAAAGTGCAGATCCAGATGAGCCGGCTCGTAACGAGCCGTCTCATCAGGATCTGCACTTTTTTCAAGTAATTTTCATATTTCTTAGAACAAAAACACCTCCTTTTCATAAATGGACGAATCTGAAAATCATTTTGTGACCATTGGATTGGTCGGAACATTAGCATATCACAGTCCATTCCAGTTCCTTAGGGTTGAAAGGGTTAAGCATATCTATCACATGAAAAACGTATTATGCCAATTTCATGAAAGTGATATGAACACACGTGTGATAACACATGCAGCCGACACCATCCGAATAATGATGACGTCCCCCGTGTACAATGTAAAGGTGTCGGAAATTTCACAAAATATCTTCCGTCAAAAATGTTTTTGACAAATAAATTAGGAGATTTTCTGAAATCGGTGACTTGGTTTTACGTATAGTATGTATTCAGCAGTCGATCTTTAACGGGAATAAAGATATTCAAACTTTAAACGCATGATTTTGCAAAACGTGTTTCGCATAATTTTGCATAAATGATTGAGTATTATCGTAAGACATTGACTTAATGCATTCATTGTCTTTGTCTTCGTTTGAATACGGTTATTAGTCACAGCGACGAATAACGTGTCGCATGGATGGTAAATAAATAATGTCAGGCTAGTGTCGTTTGATATCAACTTTATCAGGCTCGGCTAGGAAACGCGTAGGAATTCCGAGGCGAGCATCGGAATTCCTACGTGTTTCCTAGCCGCAACTTTATCAGGCTCGGCTAGGAAACGCGTAGGAATTCCGAGGCGAGCATCGGAATTCCTACGCGTTTCCTAGCCGAGCCTGATAAAGTTGTAATACGCTTATTATGTAACGTTTTTATCACATGAAAATCTTGTTATCACGTGCTGTAACACATTTCATAAATCTGATATGACACACGTGTAGTAACACCTGGAGCGAATTTGATCGGCTGGCCGCATCACCATGATTACGTATTCGTGTTATGCGCCAACGCAAACGAATAAAACGAACTCGTTTCAAATAACATCCCCAATGGCGCGACGTTGATGTCATTCTATTTTAAACGTAATTAGCAGCTTCGGTGACTCAGTAAAATCACTACAATTGTTAAAATGTGCACCTGTTTGGTAATACGAAGAGCTTACAAATAACGATAATCTATAATAAGGCATATTTGTAATGTATTTATTGCTAGTACAGTGGAACCTCTCTAAACCGGACACCCAGAAAGCTAACAAATATGTAATTTTGAAACGTTTCTCTTTCATTTACCTCTCATGACAATATCTGATCATGATTGCAAAGCACACAGGCGTGCATTGCAGTGCTCGTATAGCGGAATTACAGTGGAACTTCTCTAAACCGGACACCCTGGGGACCCCAGGGTGTCCGGTTTAGAGAGGTTCCACTGTATTAAAAAAAACTATTTTTCTCGGTGGAGATTTTCAACTCCATGCGAAACTAGTCAATGGCGTCTTCTCATTGAAATGTATCGAATATATCCAAGTGTTCCGCTATTTGTAGAGTGATGTCATTAGAGATATAATACGAATTTTACAAACTAATAAAGCTTGTGGATACGATCTAATTAGTCATAGAATGTTAAAAGGAACTATTACATCTGTCTCAAAACCTCTGGCGATCCTCTTTTCGTTAGATACTTAAACGGTGCTAATGGAATGTACTGGGATATAAACGCAATACGTTGAATGGGCGTTTCCATTATGATTTTATGGAAGCGCTAAATATTTGAATATAGCGCATGTTTTAGTGAATTTGATCAAATAAAATAAATTTCTATTCCGCAATGCTTTGAATATTTCGTCAAATTCGACGTCATATACGGAACGTATCGTAAATTGTGTCAATATTTTTCTTTGGTACACAAGCACATGGCTTTGTCTGGTCATAAGATCCCAGTATGCGAATACGCAGAAAATCCCATACAGTGGTGTATTTTATACATAGGGAAATACGGATATTTATTAAATGAGTTTGCGGTCAATGGGTTTAATAAATAGCATAGTAAATGAATATTATAGGTATTGCATAAGCACAGTATCATACAACGTGACTGGAATAGTCGCCTACATGCTTTCTGTCGAGGTCCCGTATTCATATTTATAGTTTGATGGATTTACATGTATTGAGCATGTAGCATATGCACAATAAATGTAAATCCAATAAATTAAGATACTGCATCATGATTGTAATACACTGTGTTATCAAACTGCGAAAGTTTATTTTCTGCAATATTTGTTTTTCTTTAACCCTTTGAACCCGAAATTCCGCTATATCGGTTTAAATGCAAAAAGTGCAGATCCAGATGAGCCGGCTCGCAACGAGCCGTCTCATCAGGATCTGCACTTTTTGTAAGTAATTTTAACATTTTTGAGAAAAAAAACACCCCCTTTTCATAAATGGACGAATCTGAAAATCATTTTGTGACCATTGGATTGGTCGGAACATTAGCATATCACAGTCCATTCCAGTTCCTTAGGAGTGAAAGGGTTAAACCTCCAGATATGTTTTGGCTGAGATGGAACAACATATTAAACATATATTTAAGCGGAAGAAAACATCATTCAATGAATCAATAGAATCAACTTAATACATACATGTTGGTGTGTCTTTTCTTTACCGGCTCCAAAATCATAGGAACTACTTCTTGTCATCGTCCTCAAATGTATTAACTGTGTATTATAGACCCAATTCTATTCATTTAAGTCAATGAATTAATCCGCAATAAACTGTTCCGCCGAAATATATAGAATATTCAACAGGTATCCGTATACTAAACACTACAATGAGGTTCGGTGGCCGTTTATAGTGAATATATTCCCGTATCATTCGAGATGCATGTTTATACGGTTTTGTTAATGACGGGGAAATCCCTCCTCAGCCAATTGCGGTTTACCTGTGTGATGACGTCATACAGGTAGGTACTCGCATCCTAGAAATACCTGCAGTATACGTATAACACAATGACAATTGCAATACATTAGTTGTGACAATACAAGGGCGTCGCCACATTGTGTTAACACAACTTTTATTAACCCTTACAGAGCTGAATTAAAAATTGTCGTCTGCTGTTTATTTTTTATTTTCCATTTTTCTTATCGAAAACTTGTTTTGACAGCACTTTAGAATCATTTCCAATGGAAATGATTCTAAAATGCTGCCAAACCATGTTTTTATTTAGAGAAAATAAGAAACAACAGCAGACAACAATTTTCGGTTCCCGCCTTCTAAGGGTTAACCGAGGTTTTTCAGTCAGTACATTCGAACAAATAACGTCTTACCCTTGCGAGCAGATGACTTCCGAACTTTGGGATCAAGTGGCGTTAGCACTGTGAGATCAAGTGACGTCTGAGCGTTGAGATCAAGTGACGTCCTGATCTTTGAAAGCAAGTGACGTCCGAACAGTGCGAGAAAGTAACGTCCAGTCTTTTACAGAAGGAGATGTGTGGTTGTGACTGGATAAGTGGGGCTTACAGGTTTTGCGGCCAGTGTAGATCCAGATCAGCCTGTGTATCATGGTATGCACTGTTCGCCATCCCATCAATGAAACACACGTCATGCTTCTAACAAGTAATATAGATCGTTATCTGGAACAGGAGTGTGCTATTTGATCAGGAGCTACACTGGTCACAAATCTTATAAGCCCCATGTCTCCAGTCACAGCCACATTTTAGAGCAAAAATATATTTACTCGCCAAATATTAGGGGTGGGGGGGGGGGCGCCGAGTTTTTCCCTACGTGAATCCGCCCTTGTTTTTAGCATGCCTGTTTCTTTGTTTACAAAGGCGCTGAATGTACTTTTTCTGAAACACAACAAAACTAAATTGCACATTTCATTTTCAAATTAATTATTCCCGACGAGAGAATATACTGCCGGTATTTGTATCGGGACATGTAACAATTATACAACCATGTATCTTACATCTCCACATTTTCCCGGCAGTGGCGGTGGGGGTCAGCGCAGCATTTTCCCATAGACCTGCTACCTGCTAGTACGGGGTACATGTACATTAGCCCGTCCGTCAGTCATATTGGCTACACAGGAAAATGTTCTTCCCGCTTTGTGAGATGTATGTTTAATTCCGAGAGTCGGGGAATGGACAGTCGATTTTTATTTTGTTTAAAAATGCCCGGTGTGTCCGATTACCCTCTAGACCCCATCGGGCGCTGAAGTCATTGATATGTGCAGCCATAGGCCTATCCAAAGTCTGGTCATTCATTTCTACAGAAAAAAATGCATTTGTTTCAATTACCGATACGATGTGCATATAATTTACAATTTCCAACACCAGGAATGCCGTTTAGTTTTTTGGTCTTTGGTGACGTATTGTCTAAATCAATAAATGACGTCACAATTAACTGTAAATGACGTCAATTCTGAAATAATTACAATGCATCTTTCTGACGACACACGTATATGAATCTATTATGGCGATGATGACAAATTACGAAGACACAGGTCGGCTAATTATAGATTTAAAATCTCGATAGGTGTGCGTTTGTTTTGTTCAATACATGTACATATCATAGTTTTATTCTGATGACTGTTTGATAGTATACATATTAACTCTTGTAGATACATTTAGTGTAACTTATCAGCAAATACAGTTTACAGCAAGAACAGTCAATGAGTCTATAAACACTAATTTCTACTGTAGGCTGTTGAGTTGCATTGTACAAACGTCGCCGTTTCAATAACGTCATTTGCTCGATGACGTTACGTTTTTTCCCGTGCGTGATTCACATGGTGCTACAAAAAGTGAGATAAATAAAAAACAATTAAACATAATTGCATTTTCTTTTCAGAATAATGTTTTTGAAAGGTGTCCGCATCAGAAAATGTAAAAAAGTGAAAATCAAATATTGTGTCATTAAGGCTGGTTTTCCCAGAGCGCGGTCCATATATATGTGTATATAGGGGGTAAAACAAATGTTTTTAGCTTATTGTTTTTTTTCATTTATGGATGCTTTTAGGCATATTTAATATATTTATAGACCTCGGTCCGTTACTTCAACCTGTGGGTAAACAGAGTATTTGATCATTGTAGACGCTGCCTGATCTGGGGATACAACTGTAGCATAGTCAATAATCCTCTTTGATCTGTAGCCTATTTCACCAGTTAATATCAAGAGTGTCGTTTCACATGAATTAGCCCCAGTGCCAACATCGATGTTAGAGTCGACTGGAGAAATGAGAGCCGCAGCCACATCGAAATCTTTGTTGAAAATACAGCTTCAGGTTGAGGTATCTGGGAGAACATCCAGTAACATTTCCGTCTGCATCATTGATGGGTCGGCCCTACTCTGGGTTATCGCTTGGTCAGCGGATGGCACAGTGAATGACTATGCAACGAAAATGAAACATGTCATTACAAAGAGATTGGAAATGGGAGATGTATACCTAGTATTATATCGGTACCGTGATTATAATACAAAAAGTGTAACGCGAAGTGCCAGGGCTACTGGAGCAAGCCGAGTCCACCAGCAACAACTGAATAGCATGTTACCACCACAGAAAATAGTACTGACAGTGTCCGACAATAAGAAGCAGTTGATAGGTCATGTTGTCAACCTTCTAACCGAGGATAAGTCATTCCATGAACATACCAGTAGCCATAAGTTGGTTCTGATTGGCGAGGAGGCTGCCCCCAATTGAGATCAGCAATGGGGGTGTAGTAATAACAAGAACAGATACAACACATGAAGAAGCAGACACTATCATTGTTCAGCAGGTTTTGACATGTGCCCGAACCAATGAGCGAAGTGAAATAAGAGTTGTCTCGGATGACACAGATGTCTTTGTACTTCTTCTTCATTACTACCTCTCTGCAAATATGAAAACTCATATTACTATGGAATCGCCAATCAAGGAAAGTACAGTTATTGACATTGGGAAAACAGTAGAGAAACACGCGAGTATAGTTAGTGAAATCCGGCCAGCCCACGCACTTACTGGGTGTGACACTGTAGCATGCTGCTATGTGATAGGCAAGGGAACTGCTCTTAATGTATTGCGCGCTGGATCACACTCACTGTCGCTCCTTGGTGTGATGGACACTCCTATAGAAAGTGTGATTGTGCAGGCAACAGCATATGTGTCAGCTTGTTACGGACAACTTTCTAGCGCGTCCATGTCTGAAACACGTTGGAAGGTATGGGCATCCGAAACCGGACATGCCTCCTCATCACCGCAAAAACTCCCTCCAACCAATGAGGCGTTTGCAGAGAATGTTAAACGGGCCCATCATCAAGCCATTGTCTGACGTTCACTAGATGACAACAATCCACCTAAACTGGATCCGGAAAGGTATGGCTGCACAAAGGACACAACAATGAAACACTCCAACCAACATCTCTTCCAGTTAACACATAACTCGCTCCGGAGTCTATCATGCGTCTTATCAGGTGTGGGTGCAAGAGCGGCACCCCATGTAGTACTCGTGCTTGTAGATGCACTTGAGATAACTTGACGTGCACGGTGTTTTGTACCTATAACAATAAAAGCTGCTGCCAGAAAGGAACATCTTAGTTTCTTTTCCGGAAAGCATGGAACTATTGTGTGTAGGAAGACTGGCTTCAAGTTTATAAAACTATTTTTCAAATCTCGAATTCAGACTCTAGCTTATGATTGTCTTAAGTTGTATAACCTTGTTGCCAGGTTTAATTTAATTGTTATAGCCAGCCACTCAGTCATTGATTTATAAGTGTTGTACATTGTATATAACTATATTGAAAGGGATTTAGCAACCATATTACTTAGCCAATCATTATGATATATTAAATAGGTAGGTAGACACATGACGCATCAAACTTGCTAGGTGATCTCACATCGGTGGCAGTACAAATATTGCCTGTTGGGTGATTCAACAGCAAGCCAGTAATACTATGTTGGCGGCCATCTTGTAAATCAAAAGCAGTATTATTGCATTTGCAACCAGTGTACACTCAGTCCAGCCTGTGCATCCGCACATTATAATCAGCGTCTAAAATGTTTGCTAGTCTGTCTATCATTGCCTCCAGTTTAAATGCTCATCAGAGTACATAAGCTGATCATGATCGAAACAGGTATCAAATGAAATAAGGTTGGTTTTGTCAGAGCATAGTTGATATTGAATAAGAACATATGCTATATCTGATCACATATAGGCTGACGTTTACACAGATAAGGTTGCTGCAAATATATAATTTACGTTAACATTTAAATAGCTTGGTTACTTTCTACAATTTAGAGCAAACATCATTTCATAGTCGAAGCATTACATTTGTAAATACATGCATCAAGGGGCAAGTTGACGGCCATGTCGGATTTCCTTTGATCTAATCCCAAAACAACATCATAAATGGTTGTAATTGATTCCTGGACCCTGAAAACCTACGTTGAATATGCAGGAAGTTTGATGCAAAAACAAGTGACTGTAGCCATTATTGGCGGCCATATTGGATTTCCCATGTGGTAACCACTGAACAACATTATAATTAGTTTCATTGGATTACTTGACCCCTAAAACCTATGTCTAGACACCAAAATTATCATCCTGTGTTGAAAATGAAGGGCGTTATAGCCGAAAACATGAAATGGCGGCCACCTTGGACGCCATCTTGGATTTCTCAAAATGTTCAAGGGTGACACCATCGTCTACACAAAACAATCAATACAAAAACTATATACAACATTTCCATGTTCAACCATGCCGGACTAAACCCAACTAACGAACAAACTAGCTCTGCCCAAGCAATTACTTTTGCGTAGGCTTTATTTGGTATGCATTTAAGTCGTTTTACATGAATTATCACGGTCTGCATCATGCTTTTCTGAATACATATTTACGGCAAATGAGAGCATTAATATGAGGGATTGTCTTAGGTTTTATATATTGATAGCTCGGGGCTCGTATGCGGCTGCCAGAAATAAGGCGTACGGGTTGTGCGACCAGTGCAGATCCAGATCAGCCTGTGCATCCGCACAGTCTGATCAGGATCTGCACTGTCCGCCATACCGTCAAT
>CM055279.1:3585603-3657116 GCA_029237695.1 Conchocele bisecta
ACAATAAAGAAGAAACCCATTATGTGAACCCCATATGATTTTTGGGCAGTTTCAATAAAATACAGCACTTTTTAATTTTTTTTAAATTTTATTAAAATAGGAAATACTCCATGGAATCTACTATTTAATGTTTATACCATTACAAAACAGAGACAATCATGGGTAACTCTCAATTAAATAATTGACGTGGACTTCATAATGTAACTAAATTTCCTGAGGTGTATGGTATGTTACATGATGTTTTACCCTTAGAAGGCGGGAACCGAAAACTGTCGTCTGCTGTTGTAAATTATTTTGAATTTTCTCTAAATGAAAACATGGTTTCGCAGCATTTTAGAATCATTTCCAAAAAACCTTTTTTTTTAATAAGAAAAATGGAAAATAAAAAATAAACAGCAGACGACAAATTTTAACAAACCACAAATCCACGGCTCCATTGATGAAGGTATTGGACAGACATGTTGCATGAGAGCACGAGATATGAGAACATACTCAGAAATATGAAAGATTATTTAACTATTTAGTTAATGGTGTTTAAAGGCCTGTCAACAGCTATTTAAGGTAATTTTAGGCTGGGTTAACGGGGTCGAATCCCATATTTCACCTGTTATGATGGGGGAAAATCCCAAATTCAGAACTGAATATTTACATTGAAAATTTCTAAGGATGTTCTCCAAATTCATTCTCCAAATCAGGCAGTTTGATTGGCCGAGGCGGACTATAGCTCACCCTCAACCATGAAACTTCTTTCAGACATATAAATTTGTACTCAAAACCCGGCAGTTTGATTGGCTGAGATTGAGTACAGCTCAGCCTCGACCAATCAAACTTCCTGATTTTGAGCACGAGATCCATCACCAAGCTCAGAAAGTTAAATACAAGTACAACATAATCACACACCCAGATATCCGAGATCATGTTTTGAAAGTTAACTCTTAGCTAGCGGTGAAAATAACAGCCAACAAATTAGGAGTATTTTTCTTATTTCTCTCTGTATTCAAATATGTCTTGGGATTCCATTAGACACGAGTCCCCAGGACTCAATTCTAATGAAATTCCAAGATATCTCATGATATCTACATTGAGAAACAAAAGGAAATAAAATTAATTTTGTCTGCAATTTTTTAACTATTTATAGCCTCCAAATTTCCCAGCATGCAAAGAGTTAAAGACCTATTTACACGCACAGCTATAAGAGATATTACTCACGTGAGCTGTATCTTGAGATTGGCGTGGCCGCGGATGGATTTACGAGCCTTGGCGATGTTGTACCAGTATAGGAAGTAGCCCTTCTGTACACCGGCTGCCCGACGTGCCTGGAACTTCTGCCATGTGGGGTGGTGGAACTAACTCGATCTCTGGAATGACATAGAAAAACATAGTATAGGTTCCTTTTCTTTGTAAGCAGTTCATATTACGAAACGGGAGCACATTCTAACAATTATAGTAAATTTACTGAGTCGCTGATGCTTCTAATGATGTTTAAAACGTTACAACGTCAGTGTCAAAACAGTTATGCTTTGTCACGAATTTAGGAACGTCTTTTTGAACGTCTTTATTATATTTGTTTTGGCATAACAACGTTAGCGCACAATACGAATTAGGGCGATGCGGCCAGCCAATCAATTTGCTCCAGTTATTATTACACGTGTGTCACAACACATTTTATGAAATGGGTTACAACACAACGTTAAGTTTATGCACGTGCTAAGTTTGTGACCTTGGCCTTGGGGTAAGGGCTTGGTGGTGGGTCATGGATTTGCTACAGCATGATAGAGGGTCATCTGAGGAATGCATGTATGAAATAACAAGGTGTTCCATGAAAGGAAACAGAAGTTATAAGACATTTACCCCAACGTTAAGTTTATGAATGTGCCAACTTTGTGACCTTGACCTTGGGGTAAGGGCTGGGTGGTGGGTCATGGATTTGCTACAGCATGATAGAGGGTGGGTCATCTGAGGAATGCATGTATGAAATAACAAGGTGTTCCATGAAAGGAAACAGAAGTTATAAGACATTTACCCAACGTTAAGTTTATGAATGTGCCAAGTTTGTGACCTTGACCTTGGGGTAAGGGCTGGGTGGTGGGTCATGGATTTGCTACAGCATGATAGAGGGTCATCTGAGGAATGCATGTATGAAATAACAAGGTGTTCCATGAAAGGAAACAGAAGTTATAAGACATTTACCCAACATTAAGTTATGAATGTGCCAAGCTTGTGACCTTGACCTTGGGGTAAGGGCTGGGTGGTGGGTCATGGATTTGCTACAGCATGATAGAGGGTCATCTGAGGAATGCATGTATGAAATAACAAGGTGTTCCATCAAAGGAAACAGAAGTTATAAGACATGTACCCCAACGTTAAGTTTATGAATGTGCCAACTTTGTGACCTTGACCTTGGGCTAAGGGCTGGGTGGTGGGTCATGGATTTGCTACAGCATGATAGAGGGTCATCTGAGGAATGCATGTATGAAATAACAAGGTGTTCCATGAAAGGAAACAGAAGTTATAAGACATTTACCCAACATTAAGTTTATGAATGTGCCAACATTGTGACCTTGACCTTGGGGTAAGGGCTGGGTGGTGGGTTATGGATTTGCTACAGCATGATAGAGGGTCATCTGAGGAATGCATGTATGAAATATCAAGGCGTTCCATCAAAGGAAACAGATGTTATAAGAAATTTACCCCATGTTAAGTTTATGAATGTGCTAAGTTTGTGACCTTGACCTTGGGGTAAGGGTTGGGTGGTGGGTCATGGATTTGCTACAGCATGATAGAGGGTTATCTGAGAAATGCATGTATGAAATAACAAGGTGTTCCATGAAAGGAAACAGAAGTTATAAGACATTTACCCAACGTTAAGTTTGTGGACGATGCTGACGCCGACGACGCCGCGGACGACGCCGGGGGAATGCCATAAGCTCTTATGCACTTCGTGCAGGCGAGCTAAAAATGATAGTAGACTATTTATGACTACATGTCCTTAGTTTTCAAAATGATAGTAGACTATTTATGACTATTTATATTTTATTCACCACCCACCTCTAGTGGTGACCCTCCAATGGTAGCCATATCTGGCTTTATCAGATTTACAAACACCTAAGTCATCATAAATCCTTAGTTTTCAAAATGATAGTAGACTATTTATGACTATTTATATTTTATTCACCACCCACCTCTAGTGGTGACCCTCCAATGGTAGCCATATCTGGCTTTATCAGATTTACAAACACCTAAGTCATCATAAATCCTTAGTTTTCAAAATGATAGTAGACTATTTATGACTATTTATATTTTATTCGCCACCAACTTCTAGCGGTGTTTCTGAAGTTAACCCTCCAAGGTACCAGGTGGCTTTATTAGATGTACAAACAAAGCTCGTATATCCTTAGTTTTTCAAAATGTGACTATATTTTATTCGCCACCCACCTCTAGCGGTGACCCTCCAATGGTAGACATAGGCAACGAGCATATTAATGTCATACACGCGCTGTGCCTAATTCATAGTTTCTCATTCTGTAACGTAAATACCGTTACCAGATAAATAGAATACCATGCTAGTGTCTTTTGGTATTAAGATTATCAGTCTCGGCTCGGAAACAGTAGGAATTCCTCGGCGAGCCTCGGAATTCCTACGTGTTTCCTAGCCTTGCCTGATGTCACAAGACACAAGCCTGGTATTCTCTATTTACAACATTCACACACCTCTAGCGGTGATCCTCCAATGGTAGATGTGGGCGGCGAGTAGCTTCATGTTATACACGCGCTGTGCCTGGCGAGCCAGCAGTTCGGTCCTCCATGTAGCGAGGTAGGCGGACACGAGGGTGGAGTTCTTGTCCACGAGGTAGACGTCCAGCACCGCCGTCCGCGATAGATGTTTCTTGTACGCTCGGCGCCACTTCTCGAAGTACTGTCGCACCTGGGGGGATTGGGTTGGTTGGTTTGGATGTTTGTTTGGTTGACTGGGTTTGGTTGGTTGGTTGGTTTTGTGTTGCTTGGTGGGTAGGTTGACTCGTCGGTTGTTATTTGTGGCTGTGACTGGAGAAATGTGTTTCATCGATGGAATGGAGAACAATGCAAATCCTGATCAGACTGTACGAATGCACAGACTGATATGGATCTACACTGGTCTCATAACCCATAAGCCTCATTTGTTCAGGCACAGCCAAATTTGTTGATATATTGATTGATTGATTGATTGATAGTATTGAATGGTCAGGCTTTAACCTGTTAACCCCAATGTATCTCAAATGAACTACTCCAAGGTAATGTTAAGACAAATCCATTTATGGTGAGTTTTAAACCCCTGAAAAACACGGAGGCAACAACATACAGGCCATCGTGGATGACATGACCATCCAATTTCGACAAAAAATGTATCAGAGCGATCGCCTCTTTGATATAGACATGACCATATTCGGTCAAAAATAAAATTTTACCCCAATTTTACCCCACGGGCCACGTCCATTTTTGACCCCAGAGTCACCATTTAAACAACTTTGAAAGAGCATTGTACATTGATCATTCTTACCAAGTTTCGTCGAAATCCGGCTAGCGGTTCATGAGAAGATTTTTTAAGAATTTATGCTATTTTTAGACGGCGGCCATCTTGGATTAGCGATAACCTCCGTTTTAACAAATCTGAAAAGGCTTCACCCATGGACCATAACTTTGAAGTTTGGCCACCATGGGCCACGCGGTTCATGTGAAGAAGAATTTTGAAATCTCTAATAAAAGAACGACCTTTGAGCCTTTCGGCGGCCATCTTGGATGACATAGCATCCGATTTCGACAAAAAATGCACCTGAGTGATCGCCTCGTTGATACCTTCGATTTGATATATAACATGACCATATTCGGTCAAAAATAAAATTTGACCACGGACAATTTTCATATGCTGCCAAAACATGTTTATTAAAAAAATATATATTTTGACAAAACTTGAAATCGGAGTAGAGAGACATACTTTTAACTTGATACTTTTACCATCAACATAGGTATTATAAAATATGAATTATAACCGTTTATAAAAGTTCCGTTTTTTTACCACATAGTAAGTGCACGAGTTCCGGCGAATAAACCTGTCCGACGATGTTTATACAAAATGGTTTCCAGAGAAATGATAGAATGTAGGTTTGATCAAATGTTCGATTGGAAACAATGTTTTCTCTATGCGAAATGTTTCTTTACGGGCCGGGACGACGTAAAAGTGTATTTTCAACCTGATGTTTACTCCTTTATATAGCAATATCGGCCTCGGAAATGTGTCCGTTCTTTCCCGACCTTGCAATGATGACAAAACAATTGATAGCTCGAAAACGCGTTGACATAGCGCAATGGGGAATATATCGTTGCGGAATACTAACATTGTCCCAATTTCTGCAAGAGGCGACAATGATATAACTCGGTTGACGATTCGTGAGAGTCCGTTGTCTCGAGCCCGTATGGGCTCGGCCTATTAAAAAGTTGGACACCTTCCCTATATGATTAGATTTAGGAGGTAAATTTTTTTTTTTTTCTTCATTTATTGATGCTTTCAGGCATATTTAATGTATTTATAGACCTCGGTCCGTTACTTCAACATGTGCCTCAACGTGGCTACAAAACATTCACTAACGCTATTAGATCAGTTTCACTCGTCAAATTGTTGTGAGTATTTTGTACTCCCACTGTTGATAATCAATGCGTATTCAGGTAAAATAAGTGTGTAATATACACCAATACGCATCTTATCTGGAGCTCTGAATATCATATCAGCCAGTTTGGCCAACTTACATGTTGTTGTTGTAGCTGCCATGCCAACACTTGGCCGCGCGACTCCTGTACTTTATGTTTCCACACGCGGGCAATACGTAACACACGACCCTGGACGATACGTTCGTGGTCAGCCTTCTCGTCCAATCGGAGGTGGTAGGCATCGCGCCACTGTCGGAAACACCGCTGGGCCTACAAGGAAGTTGGCTTAAAAGTACATGCCCACCCAATAGGCACGAACTGTTCTTTATAGGAATTAAAAAAGTGTATAATTGTGTCACTATTCCACCAGTTCTAAAACTTACGAGTGCCCGCTATACAGATATAATCATTATTTTACTGATAGTGACTCGCGGTGGTATATGGCTATTTTCATATGCAAATGAGGCATAATATTTTTTAATTATTTATTATTTTCGACAGACTATAAAGTATGATCATTGCACATCAAAAATTAATGCAGAGAATAAATAGTAATGTCCGTTAACATTTTAAGGAAACACGGTTATCACCCCTGATATCAGTGTAGAAAGTTACGTCTGATATAAAATGCATAATGCCAATCAATACATGGGGTAATGATGAATGAATAAATAAACTGCTGAATTAAATTGTGTCGCCTGCTGTTTATTTTCAATTTTCTTCATTAAAAACATGGTTTGACAACACTTTAGAATCGTTTCCATTGGAATGAACATATGGATGATAAAGAGGTACATGAAGTTTCAAGTGGTCATACGGTAAAGAAGTTATATCAGAATGGAAAATGTGACGGACGAACAGACGGACGGACGGACGTACTTACGAGACGTACATTGTGGGGTTCCTAACCCTAACCCATCCTGAATCAGACCCCGTAAAGATCAAACAGAAAAAACAACCCCATAAGACAAAATAACCCCACAAGAGCAATTCATAACGGGGTTAAAACGGAATAAGCATCTCTTAACAAGTCCATCACTGTGTGGTTAACCTCACAATGTAGCTCTCGTTTGCTCGGAGGGACATATGGACGGACGACTTTTTCATCCCTATATCCCATTTTCGCTATACTGGACACCATGTGTCCATAGTAGGCGTATAATCTACCCACCAGCCTTGTGTACACGCGGAGTTGGAACTGCTGCATGGCACGTCGAGCTTCTCCCTGCCACCTCGCCACCGCCAGCCACCCATACATCGTCCTGTAATGTGTCATTTCTTCTTTATGTACGGAATAAAATCAAGGGATGTTGTGTTTACTGTGGTTAGAAACACATATAGTCCATTTAAAGTGGGTGGCGTCCGAAGGAGTCCACACACACATTAAACAGACCAAACGTTTTTCATACCACAGTATACGTAACTAACTGCCTATGGTTTTATTACTTATTATGTTATAGTTACATTGCATTTTCATGTACATGTGTAGTTTCAAAAGTGTAAATAACGAAATATGGCGTTAAAATTAATTTTGTTTGTCATATTGCCTGGAACAGCTACATTGCTGGTAAATATGCTCCGGACAAGACGTGTCTGCAGTGGTATAATGTCAAATACATATTATCTCCCGACTTTCGTCCGAGGTATACAATAAATCGTGTAGAATTAGCAGAATTTGTAGGTTTGACGTCAAGTTGATTAGTTTAAGGAAAGTTGCTTATTCCATAAATTCTAACATCAAGGACGCCCCCGAATGTGTTATAAGGGAAGTCACTGGTGGAGAAATGTGATGTGCAACCAGTGCAGCTCCAGATCAAATAGCACACTCACATAGCCTGATAATGATCTATATTGCTTGTTAGAAGCATGACAGGTGCTTCATTGATGGAAAAGTGAAAGTGAATTGGTTTAACTAGAAATGTGGCCTGTCGGCACATGAATACCCCCACTGGCAGCCAAAGAAAACGAGGCATTTTTTATTAGAAGTCATTTAGCCGAGCGTTAAGGTTTCAAACGCATCAAGTATGTGACCTTGACCCTGGGCATAGTGTGATAATCCATGCATCGGTGTGGAAGATAGAGTCGAAGGGAATTTCAATAGGTTTGACCTTTGACCTTCAACTGTGACCTTGACCTTAGACGTAGGTGCGTGGTTATTGATCGTGACACACCTTCTCATCATGAGAACCATTTGTGCCAAGCCATTTGATAATCCATGCATCGGTGTAGAAAATATAGAGCGGAAGGTAATTTCAATAGGTTTGACCTTTGACCTTCAACTGTGACCTTGACCTTGGACGTAGGTGCGTGGTTATTGATTGCGACACACCTTCTCATCATGAGAAACATTTGTGCCAAGCCATTTGATAATCCATGCATCGGTGTAGAAGATATAGAGCGGAAGGGAATTTCAATAGGTTTGACCTTTGACCTTCAACTGTGACCTTGACCTTGGACGTAGGTGCGTGGTTATTGATCACGACACACCTTCTCATCATGAGAAACATTTGTGCCAAGCCATTTGATAATCCATGCATGGGTGTAGAAGATATAGAGCGGAAGGGAATTTCCAACAGACCGACCGACCGACAGACAGACCGACAAGCTGACTCCTATATACCCCCTCAAACTTTGTTTGTGAGGGTATAATAATCCAGCAACAGCCAAGGTCATTTATGGACGGGATCCCAGGTTCAAGTCACATCCGAAAGACCAGCGGGATGGAAATACTATGAAAGTATTTGTTGATGCCCTAGGCGAGGTTTGAAGCCACAACCTCCGGACTGAAAGTTAGGTGTTTTAACCCCAAGGCCACAATCCATCCCTTCATTGATGTAATGGTGAACCGTGCAGATCAGGACATATACTCGTTGCTGATTTCTCCAGTCACCGTCACATATACTGGTGAAATAGACTACAGGACCTACCTGAGGGTGAGTCGATCGTCGTACCACTGTTGGACGGCCTGTTGTTTCTGTGTGGCGAGGGTCCATGTTTGAAACATGCGACGAACCAGATGGCCGTGGTGTGTCCCCGATACCTGGACAGCCAACACCTTCTGTTTCCTCTGGTCTGTGGAGGGAGATGTTGATTGGTTGGTTGATTTATTGGTGGATTGAACAATTTATTTATTGGATTTTTAACATCCATACAACAGCAATGTCATATACAGATGAGCGACTGGGTAGAAGAACCTGCTGTTTCCTGTGGTCTGTGGGGGATAGATTGATTAAGCACACCATGAACACTTTTTGTCATTTTCAATCGCGAACAGACACGACAATCAAATGAATTACAGTGATACCCATTTAAATACAACACAATGGAACACCCAGGGTGTCTGGTTTAGAGGGGTTCTTTCACTGTACAAGCTTTGGATTATTGTGCAGTCGTTGTACTCTAATCTCCAACTTAGTGATAAATTGTTTGGTCTTGACAAAATATGTACTCGACCAATTTGATTGTGCGGACTTCATTCTGGAAGCATTCACCCTGTCAACCCTAATTTACAAGAATGGACTGTGATATGTTCATTTCCGACCATTCCAAACCGGACGGCCTG
Organism: Conchocele bisecta; assembly: GCA_029237695.1. Classification (NCBI taxonomy): domain Eukaryota; kingdom Metazoa; phylum Mollusca; class Bivalvia; order Lucinida; family Thyasiridae; genus Conchocele; species Conchocele bisecta. The sequence goes on from CM055279.1 coordinate 3,594,848, forward strand.
TCGACCCCATTTTGTTTAATTTAGATTGGTTTCACTGTAATTATTTCAATGTTGTGGCTTCATGATTGAAAATGGCAAAACATGTTCATATAGTGCTTTGTTACAGTGGAACCTCTCTAAACTGGACATCTTTGGGATCTCCCACGGTGTCAGGGTTTAGAGAGGTTCCACTGTATGAACATTACTTGTAAAAAGAGCACATCCTGATGAGACGGCTCGCTATGAGCCAGCTCATCAGGATCTACACTGTTTACAAACACTATAGAGGTCTGTAGTGTTTAAAGGGTCAATTATAACCAGAGGGATGTAATTTTGGATAGTATAGAGTGCACTTTGGAGAAGTTCTTTCGTGTGTAGTGCCCCTACCTTTGGCCCAGTATCTCCACGCCTTTACAATAGTGCCGAGGTAGTTATGCCAGGCGTCGTCATAGCGACGGGCAACCTCGGTCCGCTGGGTGTGACGTAGGCACCACGTTCTGAATACCTGCAACAAGACATTCGTTTGTTTGTTTCTTTGTTTGTTGGGGTTTAACGGCCTATCAACAGCTATGGTCATTTAAGGCCGGGTCAATGGGTTTAGTACTAAATCCCATATATTACCTGTACAAGTACATGTACATGTTCAAGTACATGTACAAATGGGGGGAAAATCCCAAAATCAGAACTGAATATTTACAATAACAAAACTATATATTCAGCCCTGAAATCAGAATAATCCTGATCTGATGTCAGGTCCTCGCCACACCAGAATCACTTGGCCCCTCCCAAAAGCAGTAGGATCAGTAATAATCTTACTACTTTTATAATGGGCAATAGCCCAATTCAACTCCCAGGTAACAAAAGAGCCAAAGATAAAAACGTACCCGAGGGCCAAACCAGGCAAATCGTGATTCCTATAAGGAGGAACCCCTACCGTTAATTTACGCCGTCTCGTTCGCCCGACCACCACCCACATAAGACATTCGTAGAACCCATGGGTGCTCTAGAGAAAGCGAGCAGGGGCTCACATATAACCCCTGGCTGCCACCTGGACCAACAAATGAAAAGTAATTTGGACTTGACCTTGGACTTGAAGACCGCATGGGTGTGGTATGGAATGTAAATATGGATGATGTTAAGGAAGTATGAAGTTTGAAGTCCATCTCACTTACTGTTACTGAGATAATGGGTACCCAAAAACGCGGACGGACAAATGGAAGGATGGAACGATGGACGGAATTACGAAAACTATATACCCCTCGACATACTCCGTATGTGGGGGGTATAATGACACGTCTAAGACGCATATGCGTCTTTTACGCATTTATTTTAGCTGAATATGGAGTGATTTTCAAAAGTGGAAGTACAAAATGCTCACAATGAAAATGAATTTGATTGATTTTCAAATTAGGCGTAAAACATTTCTTTGTAAATTTATCGGGGCATGCATAATAAAATGTCCAACTCCACTACACATAGGGTTATTACGGTACACTGGCTGAAGGTCAGAAAGCCACCAAGGCGAGCCATCAATCAAAACCAATAGTGTTATTCTTTATATTGTCACGATGAGTAATCGCAAGGACAAGCTGTGTCACCCCGCTCATACATATACGTCCAGTTTTACCGACGGGCAAATAAAACTAGATTGGTCAGTAAGCGAGGCTTACGGAATACCCCCCCCCCCCGCGTGGGCCCAGGTACCCCTAACATATGTACAAATTTCCAAGTGTGTGGGCTTGTGACCTTGACTCTGGGATTAGCGCGAGCGGCATGAACGTGAGCGTGAGCGTTTATTAGCCAGTAAAAAAGAAAAAAAGAAAAAAAAAAAAAAAAAAAAAAAAAAAAAAAAAGAAAAAAAGAGAGAAAATTACCAAGATTACCAAGGACCGTCAATTTCAAACACAAACAAATAAGGATTTAAGGATTAGTTGTGTTTGAAATTGGCGGTCATTGGTAAAAAAAATTATTTGTTTTTTTTTTTTATTTGGGGGGGGTGGGGTGGGGGGGGGGGGGGGGGCGTTTATTAGCCAGTAAAAAAAAAAAAAAAAAAAAACAAAAAAAAAAAAAAAAACCAAGGACCACCAATTTCAAAAATTGGCGGTCACTGGTAAAAAAAAAAAAATTATTTATTTGGGGGGGGGGGGGGGCGTTTATTAGGAGGGGGGCGTTAAGCCGAGGTTATACGGTATGTATGTGACGTTGACCTCGAGATCAGCGGGGATTTGTCACAGCATATGAAATATTAAGTATTTTCAATGAAAGAAATAGAAGTTATAACATATTTCTCTGATGTTAATTGTTTTGTAAAGAGACTAAGTATGTGACCTTGACCTTGGGATCAGCGGTGGTTGGACACTCGTAGATTTGTCACAGCATGATAGTACAACCTTAGAGGAATGCACAAGTGAAATAATAAGAATTTTCAATGAAGGAAATAGAAGTTATAACTTATTTCTCTGATGTTAAGTTTTGTAAAGAGTATTTGACCTTCACATTGGGATCAGCGGGGGTTGGACGGTCATGGATTTAGCACAGCATGGTAGTAGAGCCTTACAGGAATGCATGTGTGAAATATTAAGCATTTTAGATGAAGGAAATAGAAGTTATAACAATATTCTCTGATGTTAAGTTTTGTAAAGAGACTAAGTATTTGACCTTGACCTTGGATCAGCTCAGCGGGGGTTGGATGGTCGTGGATTTGGCACAGCATGGTAGTAGAGCCTTACAGGAATGCATGTGTGAAATATTAAGCATTTTAGATGAAGGAAATAGAAGTTATAACAATATTTCTCTGATGTTAAGTTTTGTAAAGAGACTAAGTATTTGACCTTGACCTTGGGATCTGCGGGGGTTGGACGGTCGTGGATTTGGCACAGCATGGTAGTAGAGCCTTACAGGAATGCATGTGTGAATTATTAAGCATTTTAGATGAAGGAAATAGAAGTTATAACAATATTTCTCTGATGTTAAGTTTATGGACTAAGTAATTAACCTTGACCTTGGGATCTGCGGGGGTTGGACGGTCGTGTATTTGGCACAGCATGGTAGTAGAGCCTTACAGGAATGCATGTGTGAAATATTAAGCATTTTAGATGAAGGAAATAGAAGTTATAACAATATTTCTCTGATGTTAAGTTTATCCGGACGGACGGACGGACGGACGGACAACCTCACTCCAGTATACCCCCCCCCCACAACTCGTTGCGGGGGGTATAAAAACAAAGTTAAACGTACCAGAGTCGTGACTCTCATGTCCCGGAAGGCGTTAGATTTTGCCCGCCTCTTGTATCTCTCCAAGGCCCACACCGACCACGCCCGGAAACACCTACAGGTTACACAGAGTACAGCAATACATCGTGAATAGCAGGTTTCTATACCTACAGGTTACACAGAGTACACCAATACATCGTGAATAACAGGTTTCTATACCTACAGGTTACACAGAGTACACCAATACATCGTGAATAGCAGGTTTCTATACCTACAGGTTACACAGAGTTCACCAATACATCGTGAATAGCAGGTTTCTATACCTACAGGTTACACAGAGTACACCAATACATCGTGAATAGCAGGTTTCTATACATATCAAGTTATCTGTAGCCTATTTCACCAACATTGCAAAGTATACTTATCTAGCAAAGTATACTTTGAGGGAGAAACTTTCAATTTACGGATAAATTTATTAATTTTTATTAAACTGAATTTATTGCATTATCACAGCCAAAATCGAATTTATTACATTATCACAGCCATTTTGGCTGTGATAATGTAATAAATTCAGTATAATAAGTCTGCATACTTCTAATCATCAAATATAGGCAGTCGTTAGTTCTATATGACATAATGCATTTCGGGAAAAATAAATGATTACTCCCTCAAAGTATACTTTGCTAGATAAGTATACTTTGCAATTTTGATAAAATCGGCTACAGATGGGGATAGGAAAAACGTAGGAATCCCAAGCTTGCCGAGAAATTCCTACTGTTTCCCAGCTGAACCTGATACAGTTATATATAAAAAGACACTAGCCTAATACAGGGAGAATGTTTCCAGGCTTGTTTACTTGGATATATAGGAAACGCGGAGGAATTACGAGGCTCGCCGAGGAATTCTTACTGTTTCCGCGCTGAGCCTGATAAAATCATAAAATAAAAGACACTAGCCTAATACACAGATCATATGAATACATGCGAGAATGCCAACCTCGTTTACTTTGATATCAAGTGTATCAGGCATGGCTAGGAAACGCGTAGGAATTCCGAGGCTCATAATACTCAGAGTACATAATATTCCGCATGTACTCTGAAAACTTTTTACGTCATTTACGGAAAATATTGTAAATTTTGTAAATGTATTTCATGAAATTACGCAGATGTCCGAAGGTACAAAGTCACATAGTGTGTCTCATTTATGAACGTACCTTTCGACAATGACCCTGTGGTATGCGGCCTTGAGCGCGGTCACTCGGCGATAGTGCAGTGTCCACTGTGAGAGACAGAGGCGCAGGGTTTTCCTATTGGTGCGGTACCGGAAGGAGCGTTCCCGCGGGATCAGGGATTTCTCCTCGCACGTCACGTTGGTCCACAGGTGCAGTATGTGCTCCTTCTGGTGCTTCTCTTGTGACTGTAATGGTGGGTGGGTGGTCTCGATAGTTGGTTGGTTGGTTGGTTGGTTGGTTGGATTGGTTGGTTGGTTGGTTGGTTGGTTGGTTGGTTGGTTGGTTGGTTGGTTGGTTGGTTGGTTGGTTGGTTGGTTGGTTGGATGGATTGGTTGGATTGGTTGGATTGGTTGGATTGGTTGGATTGGTTGGTTGGTTGGTGAATTCAGTGTTGGCTTAAACAGTAACTGGTTGGTTGGTTGGTTGGTCGATGGAGTGATTGATTGTGTGATTGCTTGGTTGGATGAATGGATGGATTATTGGTTGGTTGGTTGGTTGGTTGGTTGGTTGGTTGGTTGGTTGGTTGGTTGGTCGATTGGTTTGGATGGCTGGATGTATGGTTTGTTGGTTAGCGGTTTAGGGTAGGTCATTGGTTGGTTGATTGGATTAACATTTGGTGGTTGGTTGGATAGCTGGTTGGTTGTATACTGTGGGTATAATCAGTGCTGGTGTACCCGATATATTGATTCATTGATCGAATGTCGTCAGCAACGGGCCCATAATGATTAAATAAAAAACGAACCTTTATGTGCCACAGCGGGAACACTTTGCCATAGACGTTGTTCGCGTAGTGGCGGCGGGCAGGAGGGTAGATAACTCCGTCTTCTGGCGGCGAGAGTTGCGGTACAGGATCAGGCTTAGTAGGGCCTTGTGTTGTAGCACATTCTCCTGAGAAACAATTGATTGATTGATGGATTTATTAATTGATCCATTGATTGGATGATTGATTGATTAGTAGTTTGATTGATTGATAAATTAACTGATTAATTAAATTGATTAATCCTCGATCGATTGAAATTTTATGACTAACCACACAAGATACGCCTGTCGAGGCATGACCAGCAAACAAGGGGAGATAATTTACCAAAAAATCATGAGAATATGAGTACCAAATTTGGCTACAATCCATCAAAAAGCACTCGAGTTATTGAGCAGACAAGGATACAGAAGGATAAAATGGCCGCAATGGGGAGATAACTAAACAGATAATTTGAAAATCAATAAAGTTCTTCATCTTGCCATGAGAATATGACGAAATACCGAAATTGGCTACAATCCATCAAACAGAACTCGAGTTATTGTGATGCCAAGAATACAGATTGAAAAGGCCGTCAAAGGGAGAAAAGTCACCCGAAAATTTTGAAAATCAATACGATTCTTCGTCTTGTCGTGATAAATATGCATACAATTATTGGATTTACATTTATCGAGCATAGGCTGCACATGCAATAAATGTAAATAATCAATTGAAATTTCCAGACGATCCTAAATTTGCACGTATGAACATTTTAGTCGTACAAAGTTTAGTGAGACGAGCCCCTGATGCACAAAACTGCTGTTTGACCAACCACTTACATAATGCTGCTTCGCGAGCCTCATTGCGTAGAATTGTTTCACCCAGTTGCGGTAGAACCTGGCCGTGACAAGCTGCCGGTGCACACTGATCATCTGTGTCGTCAGGAGCTTGAGGGAACATTTCCGGGTCGTGTAGTCCTTCCACTGGTCAAACAAGATACTGACCGGCCAGTGGCGCAGCCTGGTCACTGCAGTGGTCACTATCTCCTGTGGACGTGAAATATGAATGGGTTTAACATCATATATGTGACTGTGACTGGAGAAATGGGGCTTATGGCTTTTGTGACCAGTATATTTACAAATGGTGTTTAAGGGCCTGTAAACAGCTAACGTCAGTTTAGGCCGGGTTAACAGGATCAAATCCCATATTTCACCTGTTGTGATGGGGAGAGGGAGGGAAATACTGAAGTCAGAAAATGTACAGAAAAAATCATACACAGCGCTCAACCTGGCTAGTGCCAGGTCCTCACCACACCAGTCACTTAACCCCACTCCCTAAAAGTAATATATTAGTACTAATCTTACAACTTTTATAACGGGTACAACTGGATTCAACTCTCGTGTGCTCAACCTGGCTAGTGCCAGGTCCTCACCACACCACAGTCACTTAATCCCACTCCCTAAAAGTAATATATTAGTACTAATCTTACAACTTTTATAACGGGTACAACTGGATTCAACTCTCGTGTGCCAGAAAGTATACCTGAGGGGTGAATGGGTTTAACATCCCAGCAACAGTTAAAGTTATATGTGACTGTGACTGGAGAAATGGGACTGATGGCTGTTACAACTAGTGTAGGTCCAGATCAGCCTGTGCACCCGCACAGCCTGATCAGGATCTGCACTGTTCGCCATTCAATCAATGAAACATGTGATTTTGTACATCAGACGATGTGCGATTTTTCATTAAAAATACTTACAACTGCAAATGGCGTCAAAGCACATTTGTTCTGAAAATTTTGTCAACTTTCGATGTCATTTACGGAACAGGTCATAAATTGTGTACATACTTTTCATGGCAAATCACACACCTACTTAGCTACACAAGAATTCTGCCACGGAAGTGGTGTCGCCTGCCGCGGTATTTAACCGTAACATGATCATGGGCATGTACTAAAGTAAGCATCACAAATCTGTAAGAGAAGTGCATGCTTAAAACAAGAAAAAGGTAAAGCTTGTACAAACTTTTTGACGCAAAAAAAGTGTTTCCGCAAAAATGTAAAGGCAACAAGAACTGCGTCTGTCGAACGCGGATGCCACCTGCAGCATATTTGAGAAACTGTGACAAAGTGGTTAAGTCATTTAAGTAAGCTGGTGAAGGTGAAAAGGCGAAGGTCATATAAATTATGAATAAGGCAGGTGTGGCACACATACCAATGAATGAAGTGTTGAAGTATTGAAGCGATTAAGCAACTTACGTAGATGATATGGCCAGTTTGAGAAAGTGTGACGAACTGGTTAACCAAAATTGTTAAGTCATTTAAGTAACCTGGTGAAGGTCAAACGATGAAGGTCATATAAATTATGAAAAGGCAGGTGTGGCACACATACCAATGAATGAAGTGTTGAAGTATTGAAGTGATTAAGCAACTTATGTAGATGATATGGCCATTTTGAGAAACTGTGACGAACTGGTTAACCAAAATTGTTATGTCATTTAAGTTAAGTAACCTGGTGAAGGTGAAAAGGCGAAGGTCATATAAATTATGAAAAGGCAGGTGTGGCACACATACCAATGAATGAAGTGTTGAAGTATTGAAGCGATTAAGCAACTTATGTAGATGCTATGGCCAGTTTGAGAAACTGTGACAAAGTGGTTAACCGAAAAGTGTGACGAACGGACGGACAGACGGACGGACAGACGGACGGGACGGTCCAAAAACAATATGCCACCTGGCTCTTCGAGACCGGTGGCATAAAAAAGGTCAAGGTCATGTTAATAGCGGCATGAGTGTGTTCCAAATGCTCACATGTATCAAGTGTCCAAATATTGAAGCAATCCGTCAAGTAATATTGAAGTTATACCAAGATGACGAAGCTTGTACAAACGTTTTGACATTTCGGACGAAGACACGAAAAACAATGACGACGACGGAAAAAAAAAGCAGCCACCTCTTCTAAAGCAGGCGCAAACAAACATCATAAGACTTGTCTCAAATGACATACGTCACAGCCACAGCCCTGGCCAGACTTACAAGAGAAAACTTACCCTCCTGCTTTCTGTCTTCACAGCGTGCTCCATCTCAAATCGAGCGTCAAGAAAGTTGGAGCTGAGCAGAGAGCCACCGTCATACTCTATAGACTGGGTGAGGCTGGCATGGCTCCGGCCGGCCGGGGGAGAACAGTCTACAATAGACGTATATAGATAGATACATTGGTCCAGAAAGTTGGGACGGAGCAGAGTCACAGTCGTGCTCTATAGACTAGGTAAGGCTGGCATGGCTTTTGCCGGGGGAGAACAGTCTACAATAGACGTATATAGATAGATAGATTGGTCCAGAAAGTTGGGACTGAGCAGAGCCACCGTCATACTCTATAGACTGGGTGAGACTGGCATGGCTGTCTGGGGAGAACAGTCTACAATAGACATATATAGACAGATAGATTGGTCCAGAAAGTTGGGGCTGAGCAAAGAGCCACAGACGTACTCTATAGACTGGGTGACCTATACAGCATATAGTGATTATGGTATAGCATACAGTATATCCAGAATTCCTATAAATATGTGATATAAACAAGACATCAAACAAGAGGGCCATGATGGCCCTAATTCGCTCACCTGACTCCATGAACACCAGAGGAGAATGTGACATTGAGTTCATAATTATGTGTTTAAAAAAATTGTGCTATTTTTAGATGGCGGTCATCTTGGATTAAGCGATGACTTTCATTTTACCAAATCTGAAAATGCTTCACCCAAGGATCTTGACTTACTATGAAGTTTGGCCAGCATCGGCCATGTGGTTCCTGAGAAAAAGACATCAAAATCTTGAATAAATGGACCTTTTGGTGGCCATCATGGATGACATAATAATCCGATTCCGACAAATATTGCACCAGAGCAATCGCCTCATCGATACCTTCAATTTGATATATGACATGAGCACATTTGGTCAAAAATAAAATTTGACCCCACAGGCTACGCCCATTTTTGACACCGGGGTCACCATTTTAACAACTTTGAAAGAGCATTCTACGTCGATCCTTCCTACCAAGTTTTGTCGAAATCCGGCTGGCGGCTCATGAGAAGAAGATTTTATAAGAATTTGTGCTATTTTTAGACGGCGGCCATCTTGGATTAGCGATGACCTCCGTTTTAACAAATTTGAAAAGGCTTCACCCATGGACCATAACTGTGAAGTTTGGCCACCATAGGCCAAGCGGTTCGTGTGAAGAAGAATTTTGAAATCTCTAATAAAAGAACAACCTTTTGACCTTTCGGCGGCCATCTTGGATGACATAACCATCCGATTTCGACAATAAATGCACCAGAGTGATACCTTCGATTTGATATATAACATGACCATATTCGGTCAAAAATAAAATTTGACCCCAATTTGACCCCACGGGCTACGCCCATTTTTGACCCCGGGGTCACCATTTTAACAACTTTGAAAGAGCTTTGTACATCGATCATTTCTACTAAGTTTCGTCGAAATCCGGCTAGCGGTTCATGAGAAGAAGATTTTTTTTTTAAATGCTATTTTTAGACGGCGGCCATCTTGGATTAGCGATGACCTCCATTTTAACAAATCTGAAAAGGCTTCACCCATGGACCATAGGTCTCACGGGACAGTGGGCAGCTAGCTTTAAAAAGGGGGTGGACGATTTTCTATATACTTCACTACCGACCCTGTAAGTCACACCAGTGTGTCTAGAAAAATAGGTTTATGAATATTTCTTGACTTTGGGAGGCTTGACTAAGTGTAGTTTTTAGAGTATTTCATAATTCTACGAAACTGAATGTTAGCTCCGGTTGATTTTGACATCTTGGAAAATGGCGCATGCTATGCTGTCTCGCCGGTACGGTTTCGTGTCAGAATTTAAGGTATTTTTCGGGCATTTGTAGTGAAAATTTGAGCTGGTTATGACCCAGCTTTGAAATCATTTTCAGAAAATGGTGTGGTGTTACAAGTGATAGAACAAGACATAACAAAGTATCTGTGCCTCATATTTTCATGAAATCAATTCCGATAAATTCAGTCGTGTTGAAATTTCTGGCCAAAAATAGGTGGGTGGGGTAACTTTGTAAAATATTAATTGAACACATCTGATGTGGTTACTGAATTTTTATTGTTGCGCGCGATTTGTACTTCATTTGCGAGTATTTTTCAATACTTGTCGCAAGAGCCTCCTTAACTGATTGTGAGAGGCGGTGATTTTTATAAGTCACCCGTCGCCCTCAGAAAAGCAGTCAATTTTGGCTATTTTCAAACGTCCCGTGATGCCTTAAGGGAAAAGTCTGATATTTCAAGGTGTCATATTTCACCTCTAACCAGTATTGTTTGACAGAAGAACATGTCCCAAGATAAACAATCCAGCAGTTTTAGTTTACTGCTCTCAAATATGCAGGGTTCAGCAGGGCTGGAGGTAAGCATGGTATTTTGCTGTCGATACACCGAAATGAAACTTCGCGTTTCGCCATTTTGGGGGTGGGCGATATCCGCGCCCCATTTCGCGCATTTCGAGCATTTCAGCTTTCAAGGATTTTGTACATTTTGCCAGTTTGTTTGACGTTTTACAGTAAAAATGGATGAAATTAGCAATAAATGAGCGATGACCGAGCATCGACAGCGTGACTGAGCATTTCGGGGACATTTGGTGGGCAGCTAGCTTTAAAAAGGGGGTGGACGATTTTCTATATACTTCACTACCGACCCTGTAAGTTACACCAGTGTGTCTACAAAAATAGGTTTATGAATATTTCTTGACTTTGGGAGGCTTGACTAGGGTGTAGTTTTTAGAGTATTTCATAATTCTACGAAACTGAATGTTAGCTCCGGTTGATTTTATTTTTGACGCCGGTACGGTTTCGTGTCAGAATTTAATGGTATTTTTCTCGGGCATTTGTAGTGAAAATTTGAGCTGGTTATGACCCCACTTTGAAATCATTTTCAGAAAATGGTGTGGTGTTACAAGTGATAGAACAAGACATAACATGCCCATTTTTGACCCCGGGGTCACTATTATATCAACTTTGAAAGAGCATTGTACATCGATCATTGCTACCAAGTTTTGTTGAAATCCGGTTGGCGGTTCTTGAGAAGAAGATTTTTGAAGCATTTGTGCTATTTTTAGACGGCGGCCATCTTGGATTATGTAATGTCGTAATTTTAACAACTTTGTAATCCCCCTACCTAAGGACCATGACCATGAAGTTTGGTGACTATAGGTCCAATGGTTACCGAGGAGAAGACGTTTGAAAATGTTCACGGACGGACGGATGGACGGACGGACGGAGGCCGGACGCCGGACGCATTGCGGTAACAATAGCTCACATGAGCTTCGCTCAGGTGAGCTAAAAACACGAGCCTGGTATTTCTAGATATATGGTATACTGCATAGAATACTACAATTATAGTAGTACAAAGTTTTTGAGAAAAACATCCTATTTTCTTTATTTCATCTCAAAAGTATATGTTGTTACCACTTGTTTGAAACATATCAACGAGACACAAGTGGTAACAATATGTTTGTTTGTTTGTTTATTAGTGTTTAACGGCCTATCAACAGCTAAGGTCATGTAAGGCCGGGCAAACGGGTTCAATCCAATTTTAACCTGCTGCATTGGGGGGAAAATCCCAAAATCAGACCGGAATATTTACATCGAGAACAAATATATTCAGCCCTGAAATTAGAATAACCTGACCTGGTGCCAGGTCCATACCAACAAAAAATATCTTATCCTTAGAGTGAAATGGGTTAAGTTGGCCAGTCACTGTGTCAACTTGTCCCGGGCAATATATTTGGTCATCCCTACTCTGAAAACACTAGATCAAATGTACAGAGGCTCACGGTTACGGACAGACGGACAGATGCCCCATACGATACACCCCTTAGGTAATACGTCCATTGTTTCCCAACAAACGAATGACGACCTAAGAAACAATATTCTTAAGTGGTTACAAAATAAGTTGCATTGTTTTCTTTTGTCATAGGCAAACACCTCCAACCACCCAAGACCCCCATTGTGCGCCCGAAAGGACTAAAGGACGGACGGACATAAATATGAAAACTATACAACCCTGGACATAGTTTGTATGCCGGAGGTGTAACAAGTACCTTCTGAGCGGGGTGTAGCGCAGGACGACGTAAGACGTGGGGTCCTCGGCGTGCGAGGACTCTGGACCGACCGTGCGTGCGGAGTTTGCGTCAAATGTTGGCGCGGACTCAGCAGGGAGCCAGGGGTCACATCAAGGTCAAGGTTCAATGGTTCAAACATCAACTCCAGCTGCTCGTCGGAACCACCAGCTTCTGGAAGTGGATAGAAATAATTAACTTTTAAATAGTTAAACCTACCAATGAAAAGAACGGGAGTAACATTTTAAAACTAGAAAATTGTTTGTAAAACAAAATGCCACCGCTGTTGAGCATTCATGAATACAACAGCAATCAACGAGTGAGTGATTATTTTCAGAGTGGAAAAAAGGGCATAACTGGATGGAGGTATAAGCGAATGGATCGGTGGGACAGCGAACGACCAAACAATGTAGAAGCATTTCGCCGGACATGGAAACTTGTCTACTGACAGACGGACAGACAGGGTAAACACTATATGCCCCAAACTATTGTAATTAAGAAGTACAAATTGTCAACTGCAGCAAGTCTGATACACCACCGGGACCAACACTGACAAACCGACCAACTCTGGCTGGCTCGCTGATTGACCAATGCTCCAGATAAGTTTTGTATCTAAAAAAATATTATACCCCCAGATATAAAGTTCAATGTGTATTTTACTTTTACAAATGTATTATTGATTTTCTTCCATATTAAATAGGGAACTTTATTACAGTATTTTCACTACTCAATTTGAAAATCAATGCATATGATCACATTGATGTAAGTATTTTGTACTCCCACTTCTGATAATCAATGAGTATTCTGCTAAAATAAGTGCGTACCATACGCCAATACACACCTTATCTGGAGCTCTGCTGACTGAATGTTTGGGATTTTGGGTTAGTTCAACATATTGTTTGTTTGTTTCTTTATTGGTGTTTAATGGCCTATCAACAGCTAAGGTCATGTAAGGCCGGGCAAATAGGTATGATCTCATTTTAATTACCGTAGCTGCATTGGGGGAAAATCCCAAAATCAGAACACAATATTTACATCGAGAAAAAATATATTCAGCCCTAAAATTAGAATAACCTGACCTGGTGCCAAGTCAATACCACACCAAGTCACTTGGCCCCTTCCCCTAAAATAGGATTACAAATAATCGTAATACTCACATAAGGAGTATAACCAGATTCAACTGTCACACACAAAATTTCAGTCGGAATTCCGGTAAGGATGAACCCCGATCGTTAAATTACCCAACACATTCTCCCAACAGATTGATCATATACAGTCGGTTGGGACAAGAATGCATGGAGATGAAATAGTCGGCTACGAGTGGAGGGCATATATTTCTGAAAGCATAGAAATGTAGTCTGTGACAAAAATACCATAAATTGAGATTGGAGATAAACGGTTTGTTCAACATGGCACGAGTTGGTACTCAGTCAATGTCAGTTTTACACATCATTTTCTTTCGCATAATAAAATACCAGATTCTCACCTCACTGATGATTTATAGCTCTGGAATTTGTACCACTTATCGGCAATAAGCATGTCTTACAATATGCCAAATTATGCAAAGTTACAATCTCTATAACAAATGAAAGTGAATGGGTTTAACGTCCCAACAACAGCTAAGGTCATACAGAGACGGGACCACAGTTTAAAGTCTCATCCAACAGACCAGTGGGAAGGAAATACTATGAAAGTATTTGTCAATGCCCGAGGCGAGATTTGAACCCACAACCTCCGGATTGGTGTTCTAACATCTAACCCATCCCGCTCTATAACAAGGAATATCTGCAACTGCCTATGTGGCTTGTAATGCTTCATCTTAGCATCTAAATGGAGTCTATGGCAAATGTTTTAACACTTCCATTTTTATACTACATTGAGAGTTTAGTTTAGTTAACCACTTTAACATGAGAAACAAATTAATATAATAAAAAACTTGTACAAACATTTTTCTTGTAAGAAGTTTAAAGAAACCATAGACATAGAATTTTCCACTCATCCAGAATGGATTTCAATTCATGCATACTTATATGTTTTAATGTTTATGCCGCACTGTCTTTTAAAATTAACACTCATCCAGTAGCCGATTTCACCAAAATTGCTAAGCATATATACTTATCTAGCTAAGTATACTTTGAGGAAGTAATAATTTATTTTTCCGGAAATGCATTATTGCATATAGAACTAGAGACTGCATATATTTGATGATTAAAATTATGCAGAATTCTTATACTGAATTTACATTATCACGGCCAAAATGTAATAAATTCAGTAAAAAAATGTTTTATAAATTTATCCTTAAATTGAAAATGTCACGCTCAAAGATAAGTATACTTTGCAATTTTGGTGAAATAGGCTACAGATCAAATATTCACTCATCAGTATGAGAAGACGAGTGGATTCGGCGAGGCCTATACGCGCCCCATTTTCCAACCAACCCACCAGCTTCGAGTCCATCTGCGTCATCCACGACGTCCGCCACAGAGTTATCTCCCTGCAGCCCAATGGCGGCGGCAAACTTGTTCACAGCGTTGCTCAGCGAGTCCTCGGCGTATCTGTGCCATTCCTGTAGTGCCTGTCGGGCTACGCGACGCACCCGGATCTTCTCGTTTTCTCTGCATTAAAGGCACAGATATACAATAAGTTGTTCTTTGCTTCATGCACTTGAATATACATGTAACACACACATTTTGCAATCTGATCAAATTAAATTTTGTTTTCTCTGCATAAAGATTTTATTTGAACGGTTTTGGTTTGATATCAGTTCAACAACAAAGTTACAGACACAAATGCACCTTTATGATACAATGGTTTTGATTGATTGTGGGTTTATGTCACTTCAACAAGGTCACATAGAGGGGGAATGAAATGGTGCTTAACGGCCCACCAACACAAAAGAATAGTTTGCTTCGAAATGAAACATGTCTTGGCATTTTCATCGAAATTTATTGTTTATTGTTTTCTGCAGCATGATAAAGGTACCACAACACTTTTATTGCTTTTTGATACTCGCTACTTCTGATTTCAATTCAGTTTTTGGCAATTTTAATTGGGTATTTAAGCAAATACACAACTTATCTGGAGCTATGTAAGGTCAAATAAAGATAGGATGGAAATTCACATTTAAGGGAGACCATCGTAAATTCCACAATCAAACTAAAAATTGGATGTGTAAAATATTAGTGAGGCTAGAGTTATCATTCTTGCATGCGACCCACATTTGGGTCACAGAGCTCCAGATAAGGTGTGTATTGGCGTATTTGAGGAAATTTGAGTTATGCTTCAGACAAGAAGTGTCTACGGCGGATGCGGACGGTGTTCGGTGTCACATCCATAGTGTCCCCCGTCGATCTTCCAGGATACAATAGTTATTTTGCAATTTAGTTGCAGGAGAGGATTAGAATCGGCAATTTTGTTTTTCTGGCCTTACTGCAACACACCTGGCGACCAATGTGGCCCGGAAATGTCTCCTCCAGAAGTTGAATGCTGACTGGAGGCGATTAACCGCTTGTTGTTGTTGTAGAAAGCCGATAGCCTCCTCGGCATATGCCTGACGCCTCAGGACCGTGCCGCGCCACTTGTGGAAAAACTTATGCTGAATGGCCACAATCTTATCCTGCAACACATTGAACACTTAGAATGCAGGAAACGACAATTGCCATCATCAGGCGGCCGTTTCATTAAACTTTGTGCGACAAAAATATTCGTAAGTCCAAATTTAGGATCGTCTGAAAATTTCAATTGATGGATTTACATTTATTGAGCATAGGCTGCATATGCAGCCTATGCTCAATAAATGTAAATCCAATAATTGTTTACAAGAAAACAGTGTTAATGTGAAATTTACAGACGATCCTAATTTTGCACTTACAAACATTTTAGTCATACAAAGTTTAGTGAAACGGGCCCCAGATGGGGAGACCAAAAACAAAATATTGACTTTTCCCTGCATTTGAGCCACATGGGGGATTTCGGTTGGTAAACAGAAAAAGGGTAAAATCAATATTTTCTGTTTATGATGGTGAGGCCACAAACAAAATAATTAATGTTCCTCTCATTCTGAGCCAAATGTTTATTGTGCAGCCATTGTAACATATTTGATTGGGTGATAGCAGGAGAGAGGAAATCAATATTTTTTATAGATGGAAGTTGCAGAAACATTTTCTCCTCACCATCTGCAATTGAGCCATATGTTTGTCGTGCAGCCCTTGTAATGTCGGGGGTATTTCGGGGGTATTTTGATTGGGTGATAGCGGGAGAGTACAGAAACAAATATTTTCTCCTCACCATCTGCATTTGAGCCATATGTTTGTCGCGCAGCTGTTGTAAGGTGCGGGCCTGCCAGGAGTAGAATGCAGATTGCACGAGCTGTCTCTCGTGGAGTCGTGTCGCGGCGTGTTTCCGCTGGATAACGAAGCGCCAGCCGTGAAGGCAGCGTCTCGCCTGGTTCTCCAGTCGCCTCTTGTTGAACGATTTCTCCAACTGGTGCACGTGGTGCTGGCGTCTACAATTTTTATTTAGCTTTCTTGAAGGGTAGGAATTGGCTCAAGGACCTTCCAAACCCGGTGGCGTCTACAAGGGCAGGGTGTTGTGGTCATCAGTCGGTTCCTGTGTTTTTTAGTGGATATGTTGCTTGGTTGTTTGGTGGGGGTGGGGAAGGCGGTTGATGGGAGGTTGGTTGGTTGGTGGGGGTGGTTGTTTGGTTGGCTGGCTGGTTGGTTGGTGGGTTGTTGTGGTAGGTGGGTGGGTGAGTGGGTGGGTGGGTGGGTGGCTGGTTGGTTGGTTATTGGATGGGTTGGTGGTTGTTTGGTGGCTGGCTGGTTGGTTGGCTGGTGGCTGGCTGGCTGGCTGGCTGGCGGCCCCGGCTGGCTGGCTGGCTGGTGTATGGTTGGTTGGTTGGTTGGGGTGGGGTGGGTTTGTTGGTTGGTTGTTTGGTTGGTTGGTGGGGAGGGGTGGGTGGTGGGGTGGGGGTGGGGTGGGGTGGGGTGGGGTGGGGGGGGTGGGGTGGGTTTTGGTGGTTGGTTGGGGGGGTGGCCTGGTTTTTGTGGGTGGGTGGGTGGCTGGCTGATTGGTTGGTTGGTTTGGTTGGTGGGGTGGTTTTAGTGGTTGGTTGGTTGGCATATATGTTTGTTGATTGGTTAGTTGGTCGGTAGTTAGTTGTTTGGTGGTTGTTTGTTTGGTGGGGTGGATTTGGTGCTTGGTGGTTGGTTGGTCGGTTGGTGGATAAAGCATGGGCAACAGTGGCAAATCTCTTGCACATACAAACAGTAGGAAACACATCGTTCACTGAATGATGGAACATTGTAGATCTGGATCAGATTGTAAACTTCACAGTCGGCAAACTACAGCAATTATTTTTTTGAATTTGCAATCAGTGTAAGCCCAGATCAGACTGCACTTGTGTGATGTCTGATCTGGGCTTACACTGTTTGCATTAAATAAGGCCAAAATAAAAGTGTTTGTTTACTATTACGCTGAAAAAATAATATTTTGTAAAAACTTTTTGTCTTCTATTGACATCAGATCCACGCCAAATCTAGAGTAATATATGTCATGGCTAACTTTTTAAGTTTATATAGTGTATACTAAACAACTATGTTGGCAAATCACTTTTTATTGGATGATTTCAGTGATTTTTTTTGTATTATTATTATTTATTACTGAAAACTTTAGGGTCGGCGGGAAAATCTAGGGCGGGTCGGGTAACCGGAAACAAACATATTGTTTTAGGCCTAAGTTACTGATATCTCTAGCAAATAATGCAAACCTATATGAGGCATGCGCGACTGCAAACTCTATATTGTCATGTCAACCGACATAAACAATTGTTTACCCACCTCCAAGCAGAAAACCTCCATCGAAGCCTCACTGTAGCAAACTCGCGCTCGCTCTTTGAGCATTCGGCCTTGTGCCTGACAAACTCACGCCATCCTTCGAAGCACCTGTAAATACAAAAGTGAAAGTGAAAGGGTTTAACGTCCCACCAACAGCTGAGGTCATATAGAGACGGGACTACAGTTTAAAGTCTCATCAACAGACCAGTGGGATGCAAATACTATGAAAGTATTTTTGATGTCCTAGGCGAGGTATGAAGTCCGTGTTCCAACCCCTAGGCCACAACCCATCCACCTGTAGATACAGAATAAGCAAGCTCTGAGGTCAGAGTAATTTAATTTATAATTTCTCATCCCAACCTCCACCCCTGTTGAAATAATTGGAAAATTATTATTTTATTTGTGTATATATCTTTTCCAAACAAGAAAATGTGAACAATTGGAACGTGAATGTGAAGGTCAAAGAGTGAAGGTCATATTAAGGGCAGAATGGATGAGTGTCATTTGTGAACAAGTGTGATGTACAGATATATAACAAGAGCTCCGCGGAGCAAGATGTCCCTGCCGCAGTTTGATAGTACGTAAGGAGCTGTAAATAACCGATGCTAAATTTCTATACTAGACATTTTTTAAATCCGTGACCTTGACCTTGGGGTTACCGGACACGATGAACTTTCTTTATATGATGCGGAATGTTCTTACAAATGCATGTATGAAATATTAAAGCATTCCATCAAGGGAAACAGAAGTTGTAATAAATTAAACCGAGCGTTAAGTTTTCCAAACCCAGAATTTTCTAAGCCTGTTACCTTGACCTTTGGGGTTAGCGGGCACCATGGGCTTTCTGTAGAATGATGTGTTTCAAATATATGTATGGAATATTAAAGCATTTCATTGAGGGAAACAGAAGTTACAATGAATTAACCTCAGCGTTAAGTTTTAGAAACATAGCCAAACGCAAAAACTAGGCCAAGGTCACATGGGCTCCCTATGTGTGAGATGGTTACACCACAGTGTTGATGTATACCAAGTTTGGAGGTTGTAGGACTTACAGTTTTCCGGACACTGAGCTAAATTCAAAAACTTAACATTGAATGCATGTGAAATGTAGGTCAATAAACCATGAAAACTAGGCCAAGGTCACATGGGCTACCTCTGTGTGAGATGGTTACACCACAGTGTTGATGTATACCAAGTTTGGAGGTGGTAGGACTTACAGTTTTCCGGACACTGAGCTAAATTCAAAAACTTAACATTGAATGCATGTGAAATGTAGGTCAATAAACCATGAAAACTAGGCCAAGGTCACATGGGCTCCCTCTGTGTGAGATGGTTACACCACAGTGTTGATGTATACCAAGTTTGGAGGTTGTAGGACTTACAGTTTTCCGGACACTGAGCTAAATTTAAAAACTTAACATTGAATGCATGTGAAATGTAGGTCAATAAACCATGAAAACTAGGTCAAGGTCACATGGGCTACCTCTGTGTGAGATGGTTACACCACAGTGTTGATGTATACCGAAGCATTCCATCAAGGGAAACAGAAGTTGTAATAAATTAAACCGAGCGTTAAGTTTTCCAAACCCGGAATTTCTAAGTCAGTGACCTTGACCTTTGTGGTTAGCGAGCACCATGGGTTAAACCACAGTGTTGATGTATACCGAAGCATTCCATCACGGGAAACATAAGTTGTAATAAATTAAACGGAGCGTTAAGTTTTCCAAACCCGGAAATTTCTAAGTCAGTGACCTTGACCTTTGGGGTTAGCGGGCACCATGGGCTTTCTGTAGAATGGTGCGGGATGTCGTTACAAACGCATGTATGGAATATTAAAGCATTCAATTGAGGGAAACAGAAGTTACAATGAATTAACCTGAGCGTTAAATTTTAGAAACAGAGCTAAACGCAAAAAATTAAAGTTGAATGCATGTGAAAAATAGGTAAATGAACCATGAAAACTATGTCACAGTCACATGGGCTCCCTCTGTGTGAGATGGTTACACCACAGTGTTGATGTATACCAAGTATGGAGGTCAAAGGACTTATAGTTTTCTGGAAACTGAGCTAAACGCAAAAACTTAACGTGAAATGTTGACACCGCCGCCTACGCTGACGGCGACGGAAAAGCTATGCCTATGTCCCGCTTCTGCTAAAGCAGGCAGGACAAAAATAATCCATCAAGGGATATAGAAGTTATGATATAATTGAGAAACTCTAGCAAACTTCTTAACTGAAAATTCTAAGCATTGTTGTGAAGGTCAAAGTGTCAAGGTCATGATAACAGCAGCAGAGACCGAGACCGAGGGCATAAACATGTTTCAATATAAGGTTCGATCATGTCCATCCGTGGGTAAACATTTGAAATATCATGCAATTTGAGCATATATGCAGTACTTTCAGTACTTTGATTAACCCGTTTCATTCAAACAGCTATAATTTACACATACATATTCCGGGGCCACAGTACACGTCGCGTGATGCAACCGCGCCAATTTCAAAAGTTCAGTGAGACCGTTGTGAACTGACTGGTCTGGTGACGAAATGGCGCGTTCTAGAAACATTATGAGCGACATGCATTATGTCGGTGTTGGCTTGGCCCCGGAATGAGCATTGTTTTCAGCCATGGTCAAACAGCACGAGCTGTATGTTTGAACACGGCTGTGAGCGGTGTTGAACAACGACAGTCATGTAACAATACAATGTACTTTTCTTTACAGCAGCTGGAATTAGTAGTAGGTTAACTTACTGTGAGACGAGCATGTCGTGATATCGCAGCACCATGGGTTTAATCTTCAGCATCTGGTATGTCGCTGATCGCCACTTGACGAAACATCGCTTGATTTGTGAGAGGTTGAGGACCACTCTGATCTCGGACGCCTCTCGCTTTTCATCTTCAATCACGTTGAGTCGGTCTCTCCATCGGTTGAACATCACTGAAATAAAGTTACAATAACTATTTTCAGCACAATGTCAAGGTAATATCCTGATATGGCGTCGGGCGTCCTTTCTACATAGGATCACGTGGACGGTGTGCATCCTAGTAAAATTAACTAGTCAGAATACTTGAAACTCTTCTGTCCTCCACTGAATCCTCAGTTGGTTGATTGGCTGGCTGGCTGGCTGGCTGGTTGACAGGGCTTCAGATAAGGAATTAATAATTGAGTATTGTCACTCAATCATTTTTGAAGCAATTGGGTATTTCAAAATTTAAATTGGGTAAAATAAAATCACACTACTGTTTACACATCAATAGACAGCACTTATTGAATAGTTTGCTTCGAAATGAAAACATGTCTTGGCATTTCATCGAGACGATTCAAATGAGTGGTAATAACATATACAGTTAGCGTGGCCTAGTGGATAAGGCATTCACCTCGCAACTGGGGAGTCGAAGGTTCGAGCCTCTGCTCGGGCTGATTGGGCTGAGCCACCAGTTAGTTAACTCTTTGCATGCTAGCGGCGGCAATATCCGCGAAACGAATTATATGTTTTACTTCTCTCTGTAAATATGTCTTGAAATTTCATTAGAATTGAGTCCTCAGGACTAAATTCTAATGAAATTGCAAGATATATATTCATGATATTTATGGGGAGAAATACAAGAAAATATGATGAATTTTTGTCTGCTATTTTTGAACTATTTATAACTTTAAATTTCCCAGCATGCAAAGAGTTAAATAAATGGTACCAATTGCCTACCTGTCTGATGCCTGGCATACAAGATAGGAATTGGGAAGCATTGATGTTCAGAGATTAGAGTATCTCATAAGTCAAAACAGGCTGGCTCTGTCAATAGGTGAGGCACTATAATAACAAGAATTCCGTGGAATCAAATGTCTCGCCTAGTTCTGCCTTGACCTTGACCCTGGGGCCCCGAGATTTTTGTCCTATATTCATCTACATATCATAGTGAAGGTATGTATAAAGTTTGATGACTGTAGCTGATGAGGTGTTGAAGTAATGACCGTAACACGAAAACTTAACATTGAATGACGCCGCCGCCGCCGCCGCCGCCGCCACCGCCGCCGACTCCGGAAAAGCAAAACCTGTGTCTCGCTTTCCGCTTTCGCCAGCGAGACAAAAACCACTCCTGGTGGAGCAGGTCTAGAATGTGTGGCAGGTCAAGGTCACATGAAGGTCATGGATATAAAACAGTTTGCACTGAGTAGTATAAGACAAAGATATTGTAGAAATAAGGTGTCTGTATGGGCTACAGATAGTGTGAAAAGAATCAAAACACCAACCTTTATATATGTAATTTAAGCGAAAAAGTAAGTCACGGTCACATGAAGGTCACTAATATACAGCAGTTTGCACTGAGTAGCACATACAATGGATATGCTGTAGACCTCTGGTGGCTGTAGGGGCGACAAGATATGATGAAACAGATTAAAACACGAGTACTCAACGTTGAAAATTACTACCGGTAAGTAATTTAAGCGAAAAAGTAGGTCAGTCACATGAATGTCACTGATATACAGCAGTTTGAACCGACTGCCACACAACAGATATGCTGTAGAAATATCGTGGATGTAGGAGCGAGCGACCAACTGGGTGAAACCACAGAAGTGAATGTAACAATATACAGCAGTTGTGCAAACTGTTTGCGGGTGTGCAATAATAAATGCGTACTTACACGTAGCTACATGTCTTAAAGGTACATGCCCACTCAGTAGGCACAACATGTTCTTTATTTCAGAGACATCATCTGATATATTTTCTGGCAAAATAAACATTCATTCACCATTACCCCACCCATACATCTTATATCATACGTCAATTTCCACACTGATATCAGGGGTGATAAGCGTGTTTCCTTAAAATGTTAACGGACATTACTATATATTCTCTGTATTTATTTTTTGATGTGCATAAAGTATTATTTTATATTATTTTTCGAAAATATTATTTAATTAGTATAAATAATTAAAAAATATCATGCCTCATTTGCATGTGAAAATAGCCAGATACAAGCGCAAGTCACTATCAGTAAAATACTTATTACTAAACGATTATATCTGTATAGCGGGCACTCGTAATTTTTAGAACTGGTGGAATAGTGACACAATTATACACTTATTTAATTCCTATACAGAACAGTTTGTGCTACTGAGTGGGCATGTACCTTAAGGGTTGTGGTTCAAAACCTACCCAAGGCATACATTTTTTTAATTATTTGTTTACTGTTAACTTTGTTTGAGTTATATGTTGCTACCGGTGAATCCTGTCATTGTTTACACAGAATATAAATATTGATTGAATGGCAAACTTTTATTTTTTAGAGATCAATTGTCGGCATATATACAGTGGAACCTCTCTAAAACGGACACCCTGTGAGATTTCACTGTAAATCACGCATTTGATCATTCTGAGCCTCATCAAAAACTAGATTGGTCAGTAAACGAGGCTTACGGAATACCCCACGCGTGGCAAACTTTTATTTTTTAGAGATCAATATACAGTGGAACCTCTCTAAAACGGACACCCAGGGAGATTTCACTGTAAATCAGGCATTTGATCATTCTGAGCCATAGTCGTGCGCTATCACGAACATACATTATCACCTGAGATAAATGACCAAGAAACTCATCAAAAACTAGATTGGTCAGTAAGCGAGGCTTACGGAATACCCCACGCGTGGGCCCAGGTACCACTAAATATGTAAAATAGGTCCATTGGAACAATGCGAGTGTGAAATGTGAAGCAGATCCGAGCAAGGAAGTAGAAGTTAAAACCGATTTCTCTGATGTTAAGTGTTGTAAAGAGACTGGCTTAGCGGGGGCGGCACGAACGTGAATTTGTCATAGGGTGGTAGAGATCCATTGGAGCAATGCGAGTGTGAAATGTGAAGTAGATCCGAGCAAGGAAGTACAAGTTAAAACCAATTTCTCTGATGTTAAGTGTTGTAAAGAGACTAAGTATGTGACCTTGACCTTGAGGTCAGCGGGGATATGTCACAGCATGATAGTAGAGCAGTAGAGGAATGCATGCATGGAATATTAAGAATCTGCAATGAATGAAATAGAAGTTATACCATATTTCTCTGATGTTAAAGTAAACAGACTAAGTATTTGACCTTGGGATCAGCGGGGGTTGGACGGTCGTGGATTTGGCACAGCATGGTAGTAGAGCCTTACAGGAATGCATGTGTGAAATATTAAGCACTTTATATGAAGGAAATAGAAGTGATAACAATATTTCTCTGATATCAAGTTTTGTAAAGAGACTAAGTATTTGACCTTGACCTTGGGATCAGCGGGGGTTGGACGGTCATGGATTTGGCACAGCATGGTCGTAGAGCCTTACAGAAATGCATGTGTGAAATATAACAATATTTCTCTGATATTAAGTTTTGTATAAAAGAGACTCTGATGTTAAGTTTAGTGACAGACGGACGGACGGACGGACGGACGGACGTAGACGCATGGACACACGGACGCATGGACAACTTGACTCCAGTATACCCCCCCCCCCCACAACACGTTGCGGGGGGTATAATAAGATCACAGGTGTTTTCTTGTTGTCCGGTTTAGAGGGGTTCCACTGTACCTTTAAGCAATGCATATATAACATATTAACGATGCCCTGTGATTACAACACACTCCGATGTCATGCCCAAAATCAAGCAGTTTGATTGGGTGAGCCTGAGCTGTGCTAAAGTTCAGCAACTCAAACAGCTTGCTTTGAAGTACACAATCACAGCCCCTGAGATTGGAGAATCACACGTGTAACCCACTACATGTTGAATATACACAATTGTTTATACATGCTTAGTACACTTTTTTTTCATACAAAAATAATTTACTTAATTATGCACGGAAGTATAAGTTGTTGCCACTCATTGGAACCATCTCATCGAGTGGTCACAACATATACTTCCAAATAAAAATATGAAAAATAGCAAAATTATGTCAAGTTGTTCATACATGAAATGTGATAATGTAGTTTCAGTTTACAGGCCAATTCTGAAATTTAGTCTCCAATCTATGATGCACATGCCGTATTATCTAAACTGCATATCAGATAAGACACGGTCAGGACAAAGTACAAACCAGGTAAGTGATGTGTCAACTGATTCAGTTATGCACTCGCTACTGAAATAACACACACCTGTTTCTCGATGAAAACGCTTGGACAGACGATTTGATACAGAATTGCAGATTATATTCATCAGGAATTATCAGGTATTTAACACTTTTCATCCCTAAGTAACTAAAATGGATTTGTATATGTTAATTTTCCAACCAATTCAATTGTCACAAAATAGTTTTCAGACTTATGAAAATGTTGTGTTTTTTTCTTCAAAGGTATGAAACTTACTTGCAAAAAGTGTAGATCCTGATGATCATTATGACGGCTCATTATGAGACGGCTCATCTGGATCTACACTGTTTGCAAACACCGCTATAGAAGTCTGTAGTGTTGAAATGTTAACTGGACATTGGTGTAATACCAGAGCTCCAGATAAGCTGCGTATTTGCTTAAATACCCAATTAAATTTGCCAAAAACCCAATTGAAATCAGAAGTAGCGAGTATCAAAAAGCAATAAAAATGTTGTGGTACCTTCATGCTGCACAAAACAATAAACAGACCACAAATAGCATATTTTTCTTATTTTCAATGAAAACAATTCTAATGAAATGCCAAGACATGTTTACATTTCGAAGAAAATTATTCAATAATTGCTGTCTCAGAAATGATGGAGTGAAAATACTCAAATACTAAAGTCGCACGGGGGCTTGCAATCGAGTGCGCCCATTATGTCATTTCAGAGTTGTTCTAAAATACAATAAATATTTAGAGTTTTCCAAGTAGCGAAGGATGATTCTTTTTTCTGCAGAACTACACAATGCTGTTTACACTGGTTTACAGGCAATACAATTATGATTTCAAGGTGAGAATAGAAGTTTGTCCGGATAACTGATTGTCGATGTTAATTTTGGGGCAATGTTCTGACCCGATTTTAAGTGAGAATGATGGACATTTTGCTAAATAGTTTACATGCAGTGAGAAAGCAAGAACCGAGGATTGTTCTGTGAAAATGTTATTCCCGTAGCTGCTATTATAAGAAAAATATCGTAAACAAACTGCCATTTTTGTCTGATAATCTGGAGGATCCATGTAGGGGATTTTTCTGCAGTAGGCCATAATGGCATATACAGTGGAACCTCTCTAAACCGGACACCAATAAAACACATGTGATCTCATTGATGAGTTTTTTGGTCATTTATAGCTTGTGATAATGTCTGTTCGTGATCACATAGTACACAACTATGGCTCAGAATGATCAAAATGCTTGATTTATAGTGAAACAAAGGCCAACTTTTTCTCGTCCCATGGCTGGCCTTTATTCACAGGTTTAACTGTGTTTTATCTACTTTTTTGAGCCAACGAGTCAACAGTTACTATTTCATAACCAAATGGCCGCGGCCCGCATATCGAGCCCACCGAGGCATTTGATGGTCTCAGAGTGTATTTATTTGAAGTTTGATGTGACTTTCAAGTCAATGTGACTTAGGACTGCAGGGATACAAGGTATTTAAAAACTTTAACGCAGATTTCGGAACGCAAACTTTTAAGTCATTTGACCTTGACCTTGACCTTGGGCACAGGGGCCGCATGAGTGGGATACAGCATGAATATAATGATGATGACTAATAAGTACATGAAGTTTCAAGTCAATGTGACTTAGGACTGCAGAGATATAAGGTATTTAAAAACTTTAATGCAGATTTCGGAATTCCTACGAATGGATACTTGTTGGGTTTTTACAGTATAAAAAAGACCCAAAAATACCCATCACTAACCCTAACCCTACCCAATAAGATCCCTAAAAAGCTTGCACAACAAACGAGAGAATTTGTTGGGTACATTTGTACCCAACAAGTGCCCTCTCGTTTGGACGGACGGACGGACGGACGGACGGCCCACCAATAGTGAAGAAGGGGCCATTTCCATTGTTCTAGATCAAAGAGATGGCCCCTTGTAATGAATAGAATAAGGGGCCACACGGAATAAATCAAAGGATTCTTTTGTGTTAGGCTCCGCCCCATGGCCCCTTCTACCCTGGTTGCTCGGACACCCGGATGTCATTGTGATCAGTCTCGCTTTCCGCAAGCGGGCTCGACAAAAAATAATTTTATTTGCAACAAAAAGGAGTATTTGAGGAAGATTTTTTTCTGTAAAAAAAAAAAAAGAGTGAAAGAGAATGGGTATAATGTCACACTAACAGCGAAGGTCAACCTGACTCCAGTATACCCCCCACAACTCGTTGTGGGGGGGGGTATAACAAGAGGGCCATGATGGCCCTAATTCGCTCGCCTGACTCCATGAACACCAGAGGAGAATGTGACATTGAGTTCATGTGTTTTAAAAAAATTGTGCTATTTTTAGATGGCAGTCATCTTGGATTAAGCGATGACTCTCATTTTACAAAATCTGAAAATGCTTCACCCAAGGATCTTAACTTCCTATGAAGTTTGGCCAGCATCGGCCATGTGGTTCCTGAGAAAAAGACGTTCAAAATCTTGAATAAATGGACCTTTTGGTGGCCATCATGGATGACATAATCATCCGATTCCGACAAATATTGCACCAGAGCAATCGCTTCATTGATACCTTCAATTTGATATATGGCATGAGCATATTCGGTCAAAAATAAAATTTGACCACAATTTGACCCCACGGGCCATGCCCATTTTTGACCCCGGGGTCACCATTTTCACAACTTTGAAAGAGCAATGTACATCAATCATTCCTACCAAGTTTCGTCGAAATCCGGCTAGCGGTTCATGAGAAGAAGATTTTTTAAGAATTTATGCTATTTTTAGACGGCGGCCATCTTGGATTAGCGATGACCTCCATTTTAACAAATCTGAAAAGGCTTCACCCATGGACCATAACTTTTAAGTTTGGCTACCATGGGCCAAGCGGTTCATGTGAAGAAGAATTTTGAAATCTCTAATAAAAGAACGACCTTTTGACCTTTCGGCGGCCATCTTGAATGACATAACAATCCGATTTCGACACAAAATGCACCAGAGTGATCGCCTCATTGATACCTTCAATTTGATATATGACATGACCATATTCAGTCAAAAATAAAATTTGACCCTAATTTGACCCCACGGGCCACGCCCGGGGTCACCATTTTAACAACTTTCAAAGAGCAATGTACATCGATCATTCCTACCAAGTTTTGTCGAAATCCGGTTGGCGGTTCTTGAGAAGAAGATTTTTTAAGAATTTGTGCTATTTTTTAGACGGCGGCCATCTTGGATTACGCAATGACGTCATTTTAACAATTTTGTAATCCCCCTACCTAAGGACCATGACCATAAAATTTGGTGACTATAGACCCAATGGTTACCGAGGAGAAGACGTTTGAAAATGTTCACGGACGACGGACGACGTACGACGACGGACGACGGACACATTGCGGTAACAATAGCTCACATGAGCTTCGCTCAGGTGAGCTAAAAATCATAATACCTACACTAGTACATTTTCAAGGAGTATGATCACGTGGTTACAACAACAACAACAACAACAAGTACTGAAACTTCCAGAAGCCCTCCGATTCAAAGTACGTATTCTTTTATTTTGTCCTTATTAAGTAACGGATTTTGATGAAATATGGCGCATCAAACGCGTCTTATTAAGCTGTAATTTGGCCCAAACTTCTGTCGTTTTTGCGAAGAATCAATTCCGTGTTTACTGACACGGAAATAGATTCTTCGCAAAAATTACATATGTATGTGCCAAACTCCCGCGACCACCAAATGCAGCTCATGAAGACGCGTTTGCTGCGCCATATTTCATAGCAAGAATTCCGCGGAATCAAATGTCTCGTCTGTTCCGCCTTGATAACTGTAGCTAATTCAGTAATGAACACGAAAACTTAACATATGATGACGCCGCCGCCGACGCCGCCAACGACTCTGCAAAAGCAAAACCTATGTATCGCTTTCCGTTTTCGCGGGCGAGACAAAAGTCTGTTGCCTATTAAGGAAAATATCAAATAAAACTTACTTTCAGCCATTTTTGTTGTTGTTGTTGTTGTAACCACGTGATCAAGCACCTTGATTTTTTTATGCAAATGATATACATGTAACTACAGAAACATGACCGGTACATCTTCAATATATGATGATGTACTTATGCAATAAAGACACCTTGTTGTTTTAATACGATATTTATGAAACTCATTAACTTTGAAGCAATTTTGTATAGCCACGCTTCTTATTTACAGAGCTCCAGATAAGCTTTGTGTCATTGCGTATTTTACTTTTACAAATGGAGTATTGATTTTCTTCAAACTAAATAGGGATAAAATGATAACAAAAATATCACAAATTTAAACATTCACTGTTTGCTTTTTGCAGCTCAACAATGTGAATTTTCAACTTTATGACAGTATTTTCACTACTCAATTTGAAAATCAATGCATATTTTCACATTGATGTGTATTTTGTACACCCACTTTTGATAATCAATGCGTATTCAGCCAAAATAATTGCATAAAATACGCCAATACGCACCTTATCTGGAGCTCGGAATTTATTATTGAACTTGTTTCATAAATACAATAGATTACATGAAAACCTTGTTATGACGTGCTGTAACCCATTTCATAAATGTGATATGACACACGTGTAATAACACCTGCAGCGAATTTGATTGGCTGGCCACATCATCCTAATTACGTATTCGTATTATGCGCCAGTTATGCCAAACAAATACAAGAGCTCCGCGGAGCAAAATGTCCCGCCTAGAGCAGTTTGATAGTACATAAGGAGCTTGTAATAACCTTGGGGTTAGTGAGTAACATGGGCTTTTGTAGAATGATGCGGGATGTTGTTACAAATGCATGTATGGAATATTAAAGCATAAACTGAGCGTAAATTTTTCCAAACACGGAAATTTCTAAGTCAGTGACCTTGACCTTTGGGGTTAGCGGGCACCATGGGCTTTCTGTAGAATGATGGGCTTTCTGTAGAAGAATGATGCTGGGATGTTGCTACAAATGCATGTATGGAATTATTAAAGCATAAACTGAGCGTTAACTTTTCCAAACACGGAAATTTCTAATTCAGTGACCTTGACCTTTAGGGTTAGCGGGTACCATGGGCTTTCTGCAGAATGATGCGGGATGTTGTTACAAATGCATGTATGGCATATTAAAGCATAAACTGAGCGTTAAAACTGAGCGTTCTTTTCCAAACACAGAAATTTCTAAGTCAGCGACCTTGACCTTTGGGGTTTGCGGGTACCATGGGCTTTCTGTAGAATGATGCGGGATGTTGTTACAAATGCATGTATGGAATATTAAAGCATAAACTGAGCGTTAACTTTTCCAATCACGATAATTTCTACTTCAGTGACCTTGACCTTTGGGGTTAGCGGGCACCATGGGCTTTCTGTAGAATGATGAGGGATGTTGTTACATTTACCATGGGCTTTCTGTAGAATGATGAGGGATGTTGTTACAAATGCATGTATGGAATATTAAAGCATAAACTGAGCGTTAACTTTTGCAAACACGGAAATTTCTAATTCAGTGACCTTAACCTTTGGGGTTTGCGGGCACCATGGGCTTTCTGTAGAATGATGCGGATGTTGTTACAAATGCATGTATGGAATATTAAAGCATAAACTGAGCGTTAACTTTTCCAAACACGGAAATATCTAATTCAGTGACCTTGACCTTTGGGGTTAGCGGGCACCATGGGCTTTCTGTAGAAAGATGCGGGATGTTGTTACAAATGCATGTATGGAATATTAAAGCATAAACTGAGCGTTAACTTTTCCAAACACGGAAATATCTAATTCAGTGACCTTGACCTTTGGGGTTAGCGGGCACCATGGGCTTTCTGTAGAAAGATGCGGGATGTTGTTACAAATGCATGTATGGAATATTAAAGCATAAACTGAGCGTTAACTTTTGCAAACACGGAAATTTCTAATTCAGTGACCTTAACCTTTGGGGTTTGCGGGCACCATGGGCTTTCTGTAGAAAGATGCGGGATGTTGTTACAAATGCATGTATGGAATATTAAAGCATAAACTGAGCGTTAACTTTTCCAAACACGGAAATTTCTAAGTCAGTGACCTTGACCTTTGTGGTTAGCGGGCAACATGGGCTTTCTGTAGAATGATGCGGGATGTTGTTACAAATGCATGTATGGAATATCCAAGCATAAACTGAGTGTTAACTTTTACAAGCACGGAAATTTCTAAGTCGGCGACCTTGACCTTTGGGGTTAGCGGGCACCATGGGCTTTCTGTAGAATGATGCGGGATGTTGTTACAAATGCATGTATGGAATATTAAAGCATTCCATTGAGGGAAACAGAAGTTACAATGAATTAACCTGAGCGTTAAGTTTTAGAAACAGAGCTAAACGCAAAAACGTTGAATGCATGTGAAAAGTAGGTCAATGAACCATGAAAAGTAGGTGAAGGTCACATGGGCTCCCTCTGTGTGAGATGGATACACCACAGTGTTGATGTATACCAAGTATGGAGGTCGTAGGAGTTATAGTTTTCTGGAAACTGAGCTAAACGCAAAAACTTAACGTGAAATGTTGACGCCGCTGCCGCCGCCGCCGACGACGCCGACGACGCCGACGGAAAAGCTATGCCTATGTCACGCTTCTGCTAAAGCAGGCGGGACAAAAATGAAGACGTTCCAAATGATGTCACTAACGGCGCGACAAAGCTACGATGTTTTGACATTGACGTCATCATATTTTAAACGTCGGCAGCGTCGGTGATTCAGTAAAATCACTACAATTGTTAAAATGTGCACCGTTTGGTAATATGAAGTGAAGTGCTTACAAATAACTGGAACCTATAATGTGGCATATTTAATAATTTGTTTATTGCTAGTATTAAAACTATTTTTCTCTGTGAAGATTTTCAACTCGATGTGAAAATAGTCACTGGCATCTTCTCACTGATATGTATCGTATAATCTCCAAGTTTGCTGCTATTTGAAGGGTGAAGTCATATGATAAACAGAATCTCAAACAAGTTTCCATTTGATATGAGATTTATGAAACATGTCAGCAATTTTATGCATAAATTGTGCGCGACTCGTTTCATAAATCTCATATCAAATGGAAACTCGTTTGAGATCCTCTATATATAATCATCGTTCATGACAGCTTCTTTATATATTCACCAGGACATAGCAAACGTGTGAAAGATGGATGATAGTGGACGAACTAAAATGCCTGATGAAGAGATTGCCACCTGTACGACACATCCTGGGAACATCAGCAATTATCACTGTGAAACTCACAACTACACCGGCTGTTACGTGTGTTTTACAACGGTCCACAGAAACTGTGCAACCAGCAGTACTAGTATATCAGGTAACGTGCCCTGTATTGACCGAATACGTACTGACTGATAACATATTGGTGTATGAGGCATTGACCTGATACAAACATTCGGGTTACAACAAAGTGAAAACTGACGTTCCATTAGTCCGATGACGTCACATGACATTACCGAATGACGTCAGTGTAATGACGCAACGTAAACAAGTCTGTGTTCTGTCCATAGACAACGACGTCGTATGTGGTCATTTTTGAGCATAAAACGTTACCTGATAAATAGAATACCAGGCTACTGTATTATGATATCAAGTTCATCAGGCTCAGCTCGGAAACGGTAGGAATTCCTTGGCAAGCCTCAGAATTCATACGCGTTTCCTAGCCTTGCCGGATAAACTTGATATCAAAAGACAGTAGCCTGGTATTCTCTATCTTCCAGATCTTGCAACAGGTACAGCAATACCATCATATTACAAGGGTGTACAGCAGATGTTAAGTGAACTAACAGGTAAGCTAAATGATATTGAACCCGAAGCAGTTAACTCCGAAGAAAAACTGGAGGAAAGCGGCTCTCAATACATGAGCGAAGTCAAGATATACAGAGATAAACTGGTAGCATATATAGATGAACTTGTAGACAAGGCTGAAGCAAAGAAACAGAAAGTAATGAATGAAGGTAGAGGACAAATAAATAATGCCCGCAACTTCAGTAAGGATCATCTGCGTCAACTTGAAACTGCCAAGCTGAACATTTCTGACAGTATAAAGAATGGTTATGCAAATAAAATCTTTGTGTTGAATCAAGCTGAAAGATTAATGCAAGATTGTCAACAATCAATTGACTCAGCAAAACAAGGCCTGCATGTGAAGCCATGCGTTTTTGCAAGAAATATACAGCTAGAAGATCAACTGGTGGACAATGACTCTATAGGGGAAATAATGGATGGCCCATGTCTTTGTCGAGAAATCAATGTACGCCAATCTAACGACAGTACCACTTCTGACGTTACTGCTTCTCATACTCTGGCAGATAGCCGGCTTATAGTCACTGATTATGCAAACTGCTCGGTCAAACTGTTTGACAAGAGTTTCAGCTTGAATTCTTGTGTTCGTCTGCCTTCTAATCCACATAATATAGCTGAGGTAAGCAGCAACTTTATAGCTGTCAATTTACTAGAAAATAGGACAGAAAAACAAATCCAGTTTATAACTGTGTCAGACGAATTGACACGAGGACAAACTATAGACTTACACGGAGTGTATTGTCGTAGTCTAGCAGTCTGTGATAATAATCTGTTAACACATATGGACAACTGGTTTGCAGATAAAATCAATCTGCACGACATGAGCGGCAAAAGGTTGCAGACTATATGTTCATCCATTGAATATGTTTCCTGTCAAAACATGGTGTTTCATCCCAGTAACAGACAGATATATTTCTCGTATGAGGACTACGTAACATGCTTCACAATGGAGGGCACACAAAGGGGAACATACAAGAATGACGACTTGAAGGCAGCGGTCGGCTTAGCTGTACACCCGGACGACACCATCTACGTATGCGGCAAGGAATCGAACAACATCCATCACATCTCTACAGACTGTCAGAAGATAGAAATACTCCTTAACGATGGAGAGCTGACCAAACCACAATCAGTGTCATTTAGCCTGGACGGAGATACAATGTATGTGTCTGAGGTCACCAGTAACAAACTGAAGGTGTTCAGCTTCTATATTTAGACAGACTGCCCGGACGGGGAGTTCAATCGCCTGTGGTTCAAACGCACTCCTTAAATGTAATAGCTTTAGTAACAAGGGTATCGTTATTACGAAGCTAATCCCCGCTGGCAGCCTTGATAAAAACAATTGTTTAACACATTTGCCTTACAAACAGTGTGAACGCAAGTCCTCACCATCCCTAGATGCAACTTGTGGCCAAATATTATCAAAATCAGTGAATCGGTTCATAAGTTATTGTCACTAACGTACGCACGTATGCACATACACACGCATATATAAAATAGGGGTTTATCAAAACAAATTGTATCCAAATACATTTACACTGTTCTTATATTCATAATGGAAACGGCCATTCAACGTTTATATCCAAGTACATTACATTAGCCCCATGTGAAGTCGCGCGACGTTGCTGATTCGTTACAGTCAGGCAACATGGTTTTATAACCTTATATATTGTTATTGCGATATACGAATACAACCATTCTAGCCCTAAACATTGGAACTCTCTTTGTTGTGGAAAACCAGGTATTTAGATACGTTTCCTACAATAAATTGTGTCCCAATATCTAGGGTTATTACAGCATATTCTAATCCTACTGAATATTGCAACCTATTTTAGTACGGTAATTTTCTTGGCCAGCTGCACAAATACCTAGGGTTGTTTTGTTTTGTTTTGGCGTTTAATGGCCGTATTCAAACTGCTGAATTGGGGGGAAAATCCTAAAATCAGAATATTTACACTGAAAAAAAAATATATTCAGATCCGAAATCAGAATAACCTGACCTGGTGCCAGGTCCATACCACACCAAAGCCACTTGGCCCCTTCCCCTAAATAGGATTACGAATATCGTAATACTCACATAAGGGATATAATCAGATTCAACTGTCACATACAAAATGCCAAACACGTATGTGAGGGCCAAACCAGGTCTCCAGTCTGGATTCCAGTAAGTATGAACCCAAATCGTTAAATTACCCATCACATGATCCCACCAGCCACCCTTCCCGGGGTTGTATCCCGTTCAACACTACCGACCGCGTTCCCAAAGTTTGCAAACAGTGTAGATCCAGATGATCCGGCTTGTAAGGAGCCGTCTCATCAGGATCTGCACCGTTTGTGGTTATACAGTGGAACCTCTCTAAACCGGACACCCTGGGAGGTCCCCATGGTGTCCGGTTTAGAGAGATTCCACTGTACTTTAGGTATATGAGCCCCCCCCCCCCCCAATACATGCGCATGACCATTGCAACGATGAACATACATTGCCAATGTAGACAAAACACAGTGAAACCAACCAAATCAATCACATTGGGTTTTGTCTGGGTGTCCGGTTTAGAGAGGTTTGAATGTATTCTGATTTTTGACCAGTAAGTTACTTCTCTGTTTGCAAACAGTGTAGATCCAGATGATCATCCGGCTTGTAATAAGTCGTCTCATCAGGATCTGCATCGCTTGTGGTTATATTCTGATTTTTGACCAGTAAGTTACCTCTCTGTTTGCAAACAGTGTAGATCCAGATGATCATGCGACTCGCAATGAGCCATCTCATCAGGATCTGTACCGTTTGTCGTTATATTCTGATTTTTGACCAGTAAGTTACCTCTCTGTTTGCAAACTGTGTAGATCCAGATGATCATACGACTCGCAATGAGCCATCTCATCAGGATCTGTACCGTTTGTCGTTATATTCTGATTTTTGACCAGTAAGTTACCTCTCTGTTTGCAAACAGTGTAGATCCAGATGATCATACGACTCGCAATGAGCCATCTCATCAGGATCTGTACCGTTTGTCGTTATATTCTGATTTTTGACCAGTAAGTTACCTCTCTGTTTGCAAACAGTGTAGATCCAGATGATCATACGACTCGCAATGAGCCATCTCATCTGGATCTGTACCTTAGTTTGTCGTTATATTATATGATTTTTGACCAGTAAGTTACTTCTCTGTTTGCAAACAGTGTAGATCCAGATGATCATAAGACTCGCAATGAGCCGTCTCATCAGGATCTGTACCGTTTGTCGTTATATTCTGATTTTTGACCAGTAAGTTACCTCTCTGTTTGCAAACTGTGTAGATCCAGATGATCATCCAGCTCGCAATGAGCCGTCTCATCAGGATCTGTACCGTTTGTCGTTATATTCTGATTTTTGACCAGTAAGTTACCTCTCTGTTTGCAAACTGTGTAGATCCAGATGATCATCCAGCTCGCAATGAGCCGTCTCATCAGGATCTGCATCGCCTGTGGTTATATTCTGATTTTTGACCAGTAAGTTACCTCTCTGAGTGTCGAGCCGTCTGATTGGCTCAGTATCGGTCAACAATCGTGTGAGGCTGCGTCGGTGACAGATCGATACCCATTTCTCGCCCGCCTTCCTGTAACACGTGAGATCCATGAATATACTGTCTGTTCCATATTTATGCCGACAAACTTTTGGCTATTAAAGACATGAAATCTAAAAAATATTTAAATGTAAGTACTTTTTCAGCAAATACTGATATTATTGCAGAAAACTCCGAAACCTGGCGAGATACCTTGGAAATGATGTAAATAAGAAAACAAGTTAGATTTTGAAAATTGGTCCACAAATAAAAATATATTTAAAAAAAATCCATTTTCAGCCCCAATCTTAAATTTCCATAGGAAAATCATTTTTTTTAGCGATAAAATCAGTATTTGATGGAATTTCATAAAAAAAAATTTAAATGTCACCTGAAAAAAAACATATTTTCGACAGAATATACAGTATTATCATTGCATATCAAAAAATAAATATAGAGAATAAATAGTAATGTATGTTAACATTTTAAGGAACCACGGTTATCGCCCCTGATATCAGTGTAGCAATTTACGTCTGATATAAAATGTGTAATAATGCCAATCAATACATGGGGCAATGGTGTATAGTGGGCACTCATATTTTTTAGAACTGGTGGAAAAGTGACACAATTATACACTTATTTAATTCCTATAAAGAACATTTGTGCCTACAGAGTGGGCATGTACCTTTAATATTTTCAAATATATTCATTTATTTATGCATGTTGACAGACAACGACACATGTCAATTATTATTATTATTATTAGTGTTTAACGGCCTATCAACAGCTAAGGTCATGTAAGGCCGGGCAAACGGGTTCGTTCGATCCCATTTTAACCTGCTGCATTGGGGGGAAAATCCCAAAATCAGAACGGAATATTCACATCGAGAACAAATATATTCAGCCCTGAAATTAGAATAACCTGACCTGGTGCCAGGTCCATACCACACCAAGTCACTTAGCCCCTTCCCTTAAAATAGAATTACGAGTAATCGTAATACTCACATAAGGGGTATAACCAGATTCAACTGTCACATACAAAATGCCAAAGACGTATGTGAGGGCCAAACCAGATCTCCAGTCAGGATTTTGGTAAGGATGAACCCCGATCGTTAAATTACCCATCGCGTGCTCCCACCTGCCACCCACCGGACACATGTCAAGGTACATGACAATACTAATGTGATTGGATGTTAATATATATTGTTTACATGTTGAAGTTAATTTGTGTTTATACATCATGACTATATTTGGAAATAAAACTACAAATTAAAAATGCTGAAAATAGCAAAGTCCTGTAGGCTGGTTATGATCTATATTGCTTGTTAAAAGCACAGGCATTTGGCGTGTTTCGGCTTTCATCGGTATAACTATATAAATATATATATATATATATATATATATATATATATATATATATATATATATATATATGAACAATGATTTCTAACTTTGGTCGGACACGACCTCGTATCAAATTATAAGATATTAACCCGAGCGTTAAAGTTTTTGAAGCACCAAGTATGTGACCTTGACCCTGGGCTTGCCGGGGGCAGGACGAACATGGCACAGGGCGGTAGTGAACCATCAGAGCAATGTGTATATGAAATATGAAGCAGATCGGTCGAAGGATGAAGAAATTATGAGACATTTACCCGAGTGTTAAAGTTTTGTGGCGGACGGACGGACGGGGATTGGCGGGGCAGGATGAACGTGAATTTGGCACAGGGCGGTAGAGGACCATTAGAGCAATGCGTATATGAAATATGAAGATGATCCATGAAAGAAAACAGAAATTATAAGATATTTACCCGAGCGTTAAAGTTTTTGAAGCACCAAGTATGTAACCTTGACCCTGGGCTTGGCGGGGGCAGGACGAATGTGGATTTGGCACAGGGCGGTAGAGGACCATTAGAGCAATGTGTATATGAAATATGAAGCTGATCCGTGAAAGAAAAAAGAAATTATAAGATATTAACCCGAGCGTTAAAGTTTTTGAAGCACCAAGTATGTGACCTTGACCCTGGGCTTGCCGGGGGCAGGACGAACGTGGCACAGGGCGGTAGTGAACCATCAGAGCAATGTGTATATGAAATATGAAGCAGATCGGTCGAAGGATGAAGAAATTATGAGACATTTACCCGAGTGTTAAAGTTTTGTGGCGGACGGACGGACGGACGGAGGACGGGACGCACGTTCCTACGAATGAATACTTGTTGGGTTTTTACTGTATAAAAATACCCAACAAGAGTACCCAACACTATCCTAACCCTACCCAATAAGATACGCTTACAACAAGTACCCATTTGTGTGTGCGGACGGACGGACGGACGAGGGTAACACTAAATGCCCCCTCCACTATCGTGGTGGGGCATAAAAATATTCCAAAGGGTGTTCGAGTTATGCTCTGGATACAAAATCAGAGCACGAAACAACAAAGGGAGATAAGTAAACAAGAATTCCGCGGAATCAGATGCCTCGCCTTTTCCCGCCTTGACCTCGAGCCTGGGCCCAAAAGCAATTTTCACTGGCCCGAATATATTATACAATTATTGACTAGTGAGCCATAGAATATCAGATTATATTCTATGGCTCACTAGTCAATAATTGTTTTATTATATGATAATAGTCTGTATATAGCACTTACGACCTTATGCTACTAGACAAAAATTGAAAAAG
Source organism: Conchocele bisecta (assembly GCA_029237695.1). Classification (NCBI taxonomy): domain Eukaryota; kingdom Metazoa; phylum Mollusca; class Bivalvia; order Lucinida; family Thyasiridae; genus Conchocele; species Conchocele bisecta. The sequence goes on from CM055279.1 coordinate 3,634,067, forward strand.
AATTTGAAGAAAAAAAAATGAATTTTTTTTTTTTAAAAATTAAAAATAATAATGCTTGCTACTGGAGCCCAGAATTTTTTTTAATAGTCCTATATTTATCTACATAGGTCCACATAATGCCACAATATTTTCAACACAGTTTACGGAAATGTAATATACAAAAAAAATAAAAATAATAATGCTCGCTACTGGAGCCCAGAATTTTTGTTAATAGTTACGGAAATGTAATAATGTACCTGTATAAATTACCTGTAATAAGTTAGTGGTCAGTTAAAAAATTGAAAAAGAATGAAAAAAATAAAAAAAAAAAATGGAAAAAAAAAATTAAATTTAAAAAAAATAAAAGAATAATGCTCCCTACTGGAGCCCAGAATGTTTTTTAATAGTCCTATAGTTATCTACATATATATATACAGGTCCACATATTGCCACAATATTTTCAACACAGTTTACGGAAATGTAATATAATCATTTACCTGTATAAATTACCTGTAAGTGGTCAGTGGTCAGTTGCACATGCTAGCACATGCACAGGTGAATAGTCTGTATATAGCACTTACGACCTTATGCTACTAGACAAAAATTGAAAAATAATTTGAAAAAAAAAATGAAAAAAAAAAAATGAAAAAAAAAAAAAATATAAAAATTAAAAAAAAAAAAATTAACAAAAAAATGAACAAAACAATGGAAAAAAAAAGAATGAAAAAACAAAAATGAAAAAACAAAAATGAAAAAAAAAAATGAAGAAAAAAAAAAAATGGAAAAAAAAAGTTTAAAAATAATAATGCTTGCTACTGGAGCCCAGATTTTCTTTTAATAGTCCTATATTTATCTACATATATCTGCACAGGTCCACATAATGCCACAATATTTTCAACACAGTACCCAATGTAGTAATTTACCTGTATTTATAAATTACCTGTGGTCAGCAGTGGTCAAGCACTGGACATTTGCACATGCAAGCCCATGCTAGCACATGGTTCTCCCAGTCTCTATTGTTCTCTCTACAGGTAAGGTGTACAGAGCACACGAGAAAAGGTGTACAGAGCAGACGAGAAAACGGGTCTTCATGCATTATTGTCCAGTTTGTAGAGTGCGCAAAACAAAAAAGGGAGATAACTCAAAAATTAGCTACGCAAGAGTTGTCATTCTTGTGCGCGACACACCTCCGGGTCGTGGTCTATGCATGTGTGAAGTTTCATGAAAATATTCCAAAGGGTGGTCGAGTTATGCTCTGGACAGGAAATCAGTGCGCGAAAACAAAAAAGGGAGATAACTAAAAAATTAGCTATGCAAGAGTTGTCATTCTTGTGCACGACACACCTACGGTTCGTGGTCTAATTGAATGTGTTAAGTTTCATAAAAATATTCCAAAGGGTGGTCGAGTTATGGTCAATCAGTGCGCGAAACAAAAAAGGGAGATAACTAAAAAATTAGCTATGCAAGAGTTGTCATTCTTGTGCACGACACACCTTCGGGTCGTGGTCTATGCATGTGTGAAGTTTCATGAAAATATTCCAAAGGGTGGTGGAGTTATGCTCCGGACACGAAATCAGTGTGAGAAACAAAAAAGGGAGATAACTCAAAAATTAGCTATGCAAGAGTTGTCATTCTTGTACGCGACACACCTTCGGGTCGTGGTCTATGCATGTGTGAAGTTTCATGAAAATATTCCAAAGGGTGTTCGAGTTATGCTCCGGACAAGAAGTGTCTGCGGCGGACGCGGACGCGGCGCGCTGTCAAATCCATGGTATCCCTCGACGGGGGATACAATTAATAGCACAGCCTCCAAAAATATGGGCGTAACGGAAATGATTATGTAACGGTAATGACAAAACGTAACGGTAATGACTTTCCATTTATTTAAAATAGTAATACAGCATATATAACAAACATATTTATACTTTGAATATGCAATATAACTTCAAGTTAGTGTTTACTTTTAATGTGATTGCCAATAGAAACCCACACTCCTTGAAGCTGTGTCTGTTTTTTGTTGTTTCAGAGCTTTTACTAATTAAATCTTGATATATAAATGTTGTAGGTCTGAATAAATGTGCCATTACTGACCGACAACTGATGGGACCTGGTTTATATCTAATTGACGCATGAACTGACTGGTTAGTATGGTAATTTATCATTGCCGTTACGCGATCGTCATTACCGTTACACAATTTTGTAACGGAAATGACCTTAACGGTAATGATTTTTCTTAAAAAACTCCCATTTTTCACCCCTCTGTATACAACGCATCATGAAGGTAGAATATGCAAAGGCAACGTTGTAAGTGTGTCTATCTACCCATTTTGGTTTCAGTCGACCTACATACATATGGACGTGTATAAACCGTGAACGGTAATGATGCATGTAATGTGTAACCTTAAAATTCCGAATACAGACCGGCCTTGTTCTCGGAAATGACTTAAGTTGTGTTACCACCGTGTTTATTTATAAATCGGGCTCTCACAAACAGTGTTCATTGCATTAGTAGCTGAGAGTAGGAATGGGAGGTTACTCTGATTTTACATTTTTTGTTCAGCGTAACGGTAATGATTCGATTTCGCGGGACAGATACATTAACGTCAGTATTTTTGACAACAAAAGGCAAATTTATTGCAGAATAAGTTTAATGTCAATGTTAAACTATTTTAATTCAGATACAATGTATAGTAAAGTACAAATGGACAAGATTTGAGAATTACGGGCTTGTGAACTGTGCTGATTGATGATCGGGACATGCCCATTTGGTGCACCATACGTATGTCAACAACAGAAAATAATAACTAAACACACATAACAAGAATTGTAAATACTGTTTTCTTAATGGATTGGTATTATGCATAGTTTCTTTACTGAAAAAAAATAAGTTTCCTTATAAATTGTGTGATTTGTCAGTAAATTACACCGGGAAACCAGATGTACATAAAATATAGAATCACTGATATACTGTACATAATACTTTGTGATGGTTACTGGTAAATAACCTAACTATCCAAGACACCAGTGAAAATACCGCATTTCCTTTAATAGTAGCCCCCTCTCTAATAGTAGCCATACAAAAGCCATTTAAAACATAGCCCCGGGGGCATTTATTACAATAAATACGGTACAGTGGATGTTTGTCATTGCCCTTACATTTACTGTACATAATACTTTGTGACGGTTATTTGTAATATTATTATAATGGCCTAGTAATCGGAAGACTTCACCAGTGAAAATTCATCATATACATTGTATGTATGTTGCTGCCATTACATTTACTGTACATAATACTTTGTGACGGTTATTTGTAATATTATTATAATGGCCTAGTAATCGGAAGACTTCACCAGTGAAAATTCATCATATACATTGTATGTATGTTGCTGCCATTACATTTACTGTACATAATACTTTGTGACGGTTATTTGTAATATTATTATAATGGCCTAGTAATCGGAAGACTTCACCAGTGAAAATTCATCATATACATTGTATGTATGTTGCTGCCATTACATTTACTGTACATAATACTTTGTGACGGTTATTTGTAATATTATTAATGGCCTAGTAATCGGAAGACTTCACCAGTGAAAATTCATCATATACATTGTATGTATGTTGCTGCCATTACATTTACTGTACATAATACTTTGTGACGGTTATTTGTAATATTATTATAATGGGCCTAGTAATCGGAAGACTTCACCAGTGAAAATCATCATATACATTGTATGTATGTTGCTGCCATTACATTTACTGTACATAATACTTTGTGACGGTTATTTGTAATATTATTATAATGGCCTAGTAATCGGAAGACTTCACCAGTGAAAATTCATCATATACATTGTATGTTATGTTGCTGCATTACATTTACTGTACATAATACTTTGTGACGGTATTTGTATTTATATTATAATGGCCTAGTAATCGAAGACTTCACCAGTGAAAATTCAATTCATATACATTGTATGTATGTTGCTGCCATTACATTTACTGTACATAATACTTTGTGACGGTTATTTGTAATATATTTATAATGGGGTCCTAGTAATCGGAAGACTTCACCAGTGAAAATTCATCATATACATTGTATGTATGTTGCTGCCATTACATTTACTGTACATAATACTTTGTGACGGTTATTTGTAATATTATTATAATGGCCTAGTAATCGGAAGACTTCACCAGTGAAAATTCATCATATATTGTGTATGTTGCTGCCATTACATTTACTGTACATAATACTTTGTGACGGTTATTTGTAATATTATTATAATGGCCTAGTAATCGGAAGACTTCACCAGTGAAAATTCATCATATACATTGTATGTATGTTGCTGCCATTACATTTACTGTACATAATACTTTGTGACGGTTATTTGTAATATTATTATAATGGCCTAGTATCGGAAGACTTCACCAGTGAAAATTCATCATATACATTGTATGTATGTTGCTGCCATTACATTTACTGTACATAATACTTTGTGATGGTTACCGGTAATAATAACAGGACTCCAGATAAGGTGTGTATTGGCGTATTTTACGCATTTATTTTAGAAAAATACGCATTAATTATCAAAAGTGGGAGTGCAAAATACTCACAGCAATGTGAAAATACACATCGATTTTCAAATTGGGTAACGAAAATACTGTAACAAAGTTGAAAATTTACTTAGTTGAGCTGCAAAACAGCAAACGATGTTTGCTTATTAGCAAACGGTGTTTGCTTATTGCAGCTCAAATAAATGAATTTTAAATTTGTTTTATTTTTTATCATTTGTTTCCTATTTAATAAGAGAAAAAAATACATATGTAAAAGTAAAATACGCATTGAATTTGAAATCTGGGGGTATAACACTCTTTACATACAAAACTTATCTGGAGCGCTGACAATAACCAGTGAAAATTCATCATAGACATTGTATGTATATTGTTGCTATTACATTTACTGTACATAATATTTTGTGATGGTTATTAAGCATGTGACATCTCCAGAGAAAGACAAAACAAAACGAAATTGCCGTTACATTTGCAGCAATTGCAAATACTGGTCAACAGCACATGTACATCTAAAGGCGTGTAATATTAAAAATAATTATATCCGCAATTTTTTTTAAAAACTTTGAAAATCAATTTATTTTTTAGCTTGTGAATACACTGCAGCTCCATTATAAATATTAAAAATATTGGATGTGAAAATGTATGGGTTTAACGTCGCAGAAATAGCTATAAACGTAAACATCTCCAAAGGAAGTGCGGTTGAAGATAATTGTATCGTCTTGTATTATTTTTGACAAAAATCTACATTCCCTCCACAGATTGTATTCAAATACAACCGTGGATTTTCTAAAATTCTAATTTAGCCCGGTGTGCGTTACATGCCTGAGCAGCGTTCAGGCTCATCCATGCAAACTGCTTGATTGTATACTGTAGTCATAACGCACATTGTGCACATATTGCTGGGCATGCAGTTTGATTGAACAAGTACAGCACAGCTCAGGCTCATCCAATCACACTGCTTGATTTTCAACTGCAGTTATAACGCACCTTGTGCATGTGTTCGACCAAAGTTGCTGGGCTCGCTGTATGTCGATCTTCGTCTTGAAGTTGGCCTTCCATACGGCCATGGACGATTTCTGTTGTTTCAGCTCACGCCGACGTATGTGAATCTGTAGTCGCTTCCTGGTGAGATAAATGGTAGGTGGTTGGTTTGTTGGTTGGATGGATGGATGGATGGCTGGCTGGCTGGCTGGCTGGCTGGCTGGCTGGCTGGTTGGTTTATTGGTAGGATGCTTGGTGGGTTGGTTGGATGGTTGGTTGGTTGGATGGATGGATGGATGGTTGGTTGGTTGGTTGGATGGATGGATGGTGGGTGGGTGGGTGGTTGGTGGGTGGATGGATTGGACGGACGGATGGACGGACGGACGGACGGACGTTCTTACATTAGGGTACTTATGTGGCTTATCACATGTTAAATATTAGCCACATAAAACGATTTTTAGCCACATAAAACGATTTTTTAGGTGGCTAATTGTAACCAACCCTATCCTTTAACAAGTCCATAACCCTGTGGGGCTAGCCACATAAGTACCCTAATGTGTGCCCGGACGGACGGACGGACGGACGGACGTTCTTACATTAGGTTACTTATGTGGCTTATCACATGTTAAATATTAGCCACATAAAACGATTTTTAGCCACCTGTGGGGCTAGCCACATAAGTACCCTAATGTGTGCCGGACGGACGGACGGACGGACGGACGGACGGACGTTCTTACATTAGGTTACTTATGTGGCTATCACAATGTTAAATATTAGCCACATAAAACGATTTTTTAGCCACATAAAAACGATTTTTTAGGTGGCTAATTGTAACCAACCCTATCCTTTAACAAGTCCATAACCCTGTGGGGCTAGCCACATAAGTACCCTAATGTGTGCCCGGACGGACGGACGGACGGACGGACGGACGGACGGACGTTCTTACATTAGGTTACTTATGTGGCTTATCACATGTTAAATATTAGCCACATAAAACGATTTTTAGCCACCTGTGGGGCTAGCCACATAAGTACCCTAATGTGTGCCCGGACGGACGGACGGACGGACGGACGGACGGACGGACGGACGGACGGACGGACGTTCTTACATTAGGTTACTTATGTGGCTTATCACATGTTAAATATTAGCCACATAAAACGATTTTTAGCCACATAAAACGATTTTTTAGGTGGCTAATTATAACCAACCCTATCCTTTAACAAGTCCATAACCCTGTGGGGCTAGCCACATAAGTACCCTAATGTGTGCCCGGACGGACGGGACGGACGGACGGACGGTTACGGACCGTTCTTACGAGAGCTACATTGTGAGGTTATTTCCTTTGATGTTTACACTGTGGGGTTACCTCACAATGTAGCAACTTATTCCGTTATTTTCTTCCTTAACGATTCTCTTACGGAATAAATCGCATAATATGCAAATGAGCTAGCCATTAGTTAATTATATTTGAAAAACACTTATCCAAGTGTCTTAAATAGGGCGGTGGGTGGGTTTCAGCACAACACAGCAACCTCACAATGTAGCTCTCGTAAGTACGGACGGACGGACGTTCTTACATTACTATACTTATGTGGCTTATCACATGTTAAATATTAGCCACATAAAACGATTTTTAGCCACATAAAACGATTTTTTAGGTGGCTAATTATAACCAACCCTATCCTTTAACAAGTCCATAACCCTGTGGGGCTAGCCACATAAGTACCCTAATGTGTGCCCGGACGGACGGACGGATGTTCTTACATTACTATACTTATGTGGCTTATCACATGTTAAATATTAGCCACATAAAACGATTTTTAGACACATAAAACGATTTTTTAGGTGGCTAATTGTAACCAACCCTATCCTTTAACAAGTCCATAACCCTGTGGGGCTAGCCACATAAGTACCCTAATGTGTGCCCGGACGGACGGACGGACTGGATGGATGGATGGATGGATGGATGCAATAGAAAACAAGAGGGCCATGACGGCCCTAATTCGCTCACCTGACTCCATGAACACCAGAGGAGAATGTGACATTGAGTTCATGTGTTTTAAAAAAATTGTGCTATTTTTAGATGGCGGTCATCTTGGATTAAGCGATGACTCATTTTACAAAATCTGAAAATGCTTCACCCAGCATCGGCCATGTGGTTCCTGAGAAAAAGATGTTAAAAATCTTGAATAAATGGACCTTTTGGTGGCCATCATGGATGACATAATCATCCGATTCCGACAAATACTGCACCAGAGTGATCGCCTCATTGATACCTTCAATTTGATATATGACATGACCATATTCAGTCAAAAATAAAATTTGACCCCAATTTGACCCCACGGGCCACGCCCATTTTTGACCCCGGGGTCACCATTTTAACAACTTTCAAAGAGCAATGTACATTGATCATTCCTACCAAGTTTCGTCGAAATCCGGCTAGCGGTTCATGAGAAGATTTTTTAAGAATTTATGCTATTTTTAGACGGCGGCCATCTTGGATTAGCGATGACCTCTATTTTAACAAATCTGAAAAGGCTTCACCCATGGAACATAACTTTTAAGTTTGGCTACCATGGGCCAAGCGGTTCATGTGAAGAAGAATTTTGAAATCTCTAATAAAAGAACGACCTTTTGACATTTCGGCGGCCATCTTGGATGACATAACAATCCGATTTGTACAAAAAATGTACTAGAGTGATCGCCTCATTGATACCTTCGATTTGATATATAACATGACCATATTCGGTCAAAAATAAAATTTCACCCCACAGGCCACGCCCATTTTTGACCCCGGGGTCACCATTTTAACAGCTTTGAAAGAGCATTGTACATCGATCATTCCTACCAAGTTTCGTCGAAATCCGGCTAGCGGTTCATGAGAAGAAGATTTTTTAAGAATTGATGCTATTTTTAGACGGCGGCCATCTTGGATTAGCGATGACCTCCATTTTAACAAATCTGAAAAGTCTTCACACATGGACCATAACTTTTAAGTTTGGCTACCATGGGCCAAGCGGTTCCTGTGAAGAAGAATTTTGAAATCTCTAATAAAAGAACGACCTTTTGACCTTTCGGCGGCCATCTTGGATGACATAACAATCCGATTTTGACAGAAAATGCACCAGAGTGATCGCCTCATTGATACCTTCAATTTGATATATGACATGACCATATTCGGTCAAAAATAAAATTTGACCCCAATTTGACCCCACGGCCACGCCCATTTTTGACCCCGGGGTCACCATTTTAACAACTTTGAAAGAGCAATGTACATCGATCATTCCTACCAAGTTTCGTCGAAATCTGGCAAGCGGTTCATGAGAAGAAGATTTTTTAAGAATTTATGCTATTTTTAGACGGCGGCCATCTTGGATTAGCGATGACCTCTATTTTAACAATTCTGAAAAGGCTTCACCCATGGACCATAACATTTAAGTTTGGCTACCATGGGCCAAGCGGTTCATGTGAAGAAGAATTTTGAAATCTCTAATAAAAGAACGACCTTTTGACCTTTCGGCGGCCATCTTGGATGACATAACAATCCGATTTCGACAGAAAATGCACCAGAGTGATCGCCTCATTGATACAGTGCGACCCCGTTAGTACACGGAAGTCCGGCGACATACAACCTTCCGTGTTGCTTATCCGAACCGTGCTATATCCGTTCTCGCCCAAGACGCATGATAATGTCAACAAAAAATACATGTACACTGTACAGTGACTGTGAATGAACGACGTCGCCAATGCCTATAATATGCCATAAGTTTTCACTGTTATCATAGTTATCTTCGCATGTAATAAATATATTGAATCCAAGAATTGTTAACGTCATGTTTTATTTATATCATGTTCATGTAGAATGTAGATCTACGCAGGTCCGTGCAATCCATTATTATAAACGCGTGTAGAAAAAAGTGCATTCGATGACGCAATGACCCAATGACCGATATCCAGTTCCATCAGCTGCAACGTCACGTGACGACTCGCGAGTTGCAATCTGTGTTTACTCATATGGTGAGCACAGGTGGAAGACTCGGACCTATGACACCAAAATAAATGCCTATTAAAAAAATCCCATTATCCCACCCACCTGGTATCGTACTGTACATGACGTTAATAATAGAACGAGATCAAGTGGGTGGGGTAATGGATATTTTTGTAATGGTCATTTTCTTTTTGTTTTGGGGGGTCACACGTCGACTATTCCCCCCCACCTGTGGGTTGAGTACGCACAGAGTTAACCCTTTCAACACCACAGACCTGTATAGACATGTTTTGCCCGACGTGTTATAATATTGTGCCAGTTCATGAGGTAATCAGGCTTATCACGTGAGATTTTCGACGAAGATGGATCTAATAATAGTGTACATTTTCTGTAAACGATATCGAATGTTGACAAATATTAAATTAGTAATTATTACGCATTTGCTCTGAAAATGTTATCAACTTTCCGATATATTTGCAGAAAAAAGTCGAATCATTCTCGGTGAAAATCTCAGTTATATAATAAAGTTGATTATCTCATGCACTGGCTCAATTATGACATAGCGAAACAAGGCCAGTTGTCACGTACACATTTGTGTACATGCGCCGGGGGCGTGGGCAGTGCTGTAACAATTTAGTTAATCTGGGTCGAGTTAATCTGCGCGACTGATACACGATCTCCGATTGGTCAGCCTTTACACCTAATTAATATTCCACCAATGGTGAGCGCGAACGCATGCCGGAAAAATGAAATCGAGCATGGAATTGTTTACATAACAATTAGCACTGCTTTGTTACTGGAACCAATAATTTATCTTATTCCCAGTTTGCTCGGATTAATTTACGAAATGTGCAAACGTGATCAGCTGCACATTCACATCGGTGAGATAAAAGGAGGCTATGCATCCATAATTTTTTTTTTTAAAAATTCGTCTAATTTGGGAAAGAATCTCAAATTTAACACGATTTCTGACAAGAGTCGTGTTACAAATTGAACACGATTTTGATATACAAATAGGCAAAAAATTCGGGGGGCCAAGGCACAACCGTGTACTAACCGAAATCGTGTTATAGTGAAGCGTGTACTAACGGGGTCGCACTGTACCTTCAATTTGATATATGACATGACCATATTCGGTCAAAAATAAAATTTGACCCCAATTTGACCCCACGGGCCACGCCAATTTTTGACCCCGGGGTCACCATTTTAACAACTTTGAAAGAGCAATGTACGTCGATCATTCCTACCAAGTTTTGTCGAAATACGGTTAGCGGTTCTTGAAGAGAAGATTTTTGAAGAATTTGTGCTATTTTTAGACGGCGGCCATCTTGGATTATGTGATGACGTCATTTTAACAATTTTGTAATACCCCTATCTAAGGACCATGACCATGAAGTTTGGTGACTATAGGCCCAATGGTTACCGAGGAGAAGACGTTTGAAAATGTTTACGGACGACGACGGACGACGGACGACGACGGACGACGACGGACGACGACGGACGACGAACACATTGCGGTAACAATTGCGGTAACAATAGCTCACATGAGCTTCGCTCAGGTGAGCTAAAAATGTGTATGTCTGTACAGCGTGAATAACGTCACAATATGCTCATTTTTTTTCAAATGGGTGCATACAAACATATAAAAGCATCCCACCCGCCAAACTTTACTGTAACATATATATGATCATCTACAGTGAAACCTCTCTAAACTAGACACCCTGGGAGATTTAGAGATGTTTCACTGTAATTCCGACGTAAGAGCACTGAAACACATGCCTGTGTACATTGCAATCGTACAATCACACAGATAAACATCGACGATATCTGACGTTACATCTGTCATAATTTCACACATCGATGATGCAAGGTTGTTCGGTTTAGAGAGGTTTCACTGCACTAATTGTTTTCTATTGTCGTACCTGATGTCTTTCTGATACAGCGTGTAGCCGTGCCAACTCTGTAGCACGTGTCTCTGTAACGCGTTCTGTAGACATTCGGCGGCCAGCAGTCGACGATGTTTCATCACGGCCACCGAATGACACCAGGATTTTAGCGCCTTATACATGACGTTACGTCGCACGTATCGGTCAATCTCGTCCCGCTGGCAGAGCAGTTGCTGGTATCGTGTATCCCAGATAGCGAACGCATGCCTGTAAAATAGAATTGTGCTTGTATCACGCAGTCTGTTATCGAAGTACACCGTGCAAAATGCTAGTAGATTTTTTAAAAATCCCATAGACTTCAATCTAGAGTTTGATTTTTGTAGCTGTGTGTGTGTGTTGGGTTTAACGGTCTATCGACAGATCAGGTCATTTAAATGCGTAAAATACACCAAATACACCAAATACGCCTCGTAAGCAGTCCTGTGTTAATCCTTAGAATGTGGTAAACGTAAATTGTCATTAGCTATAGTTTAATACCGGTATTTTGTTTTTCACTCTCAATAAAGCATGATTTGAAAGCACTTTAGAATCATTTTCAATGGAAATGTTTCTAAAGTACTGTCAAACCATGTTTTAGAGAGTGCCGCCATCACAAAATATGCCAGTCGAGGGAGTCATTGACAGAATGCTGTCACAGGAGTTGATTACACAAACTCTATACCCTATACAAGAGTGTAGCAAAAGTGTGGCGAAATGGCCAAGTTGAAAAGGCCGTATTTTATGGAGGAAAAAAGTTGCCATACAAACAGCATAGCGCACATGTTCAATATGTGCAGAAGACGTGTGTAAAGTTTCAGATCAATCGACTAAAAGCTGTTGGAGGAGTTGATTACACAAAATATGCAGTACAATGTGAAATTAAGCAATCTATTTTTAGCACTGGTGACCTTGGGCAGACAAAGCCCATCTTCAACAGGCGTGTTCGGCCATTGATATCAACACACCTGTGAAGTTTCATGAAGACAGCCCATGCTCCAAACAATGATTTTCTGCCTGTCGCCCGACCGCCAAATGGTAGCACATAATAAGTCCCGATTTTTTAAACGGCATATAAAAGTGTAACCAGATGGCCGCGGCCGCATGTCGAGCCAGCCGAGGCATTTGATGGTCTCAGAGTGTATTTATTTGAAGTTTGAATTAAGGGTTGTGGAGATATAAGGTATGTAAAGGCTTTAACGCAAATTTTAAAGTCATTTGACCTTAATTTTAGGCATGTGGGTCGCATGGGTGGGCTATAGAATGAAAATATGGATGATAATAAAGAATTATTTGAAGTTTGAAGTAAATCAGAGTAAGTCTTGTGGAGATACACTCCCGCCTGCGATTCTCTTACCAGAATTGCAATCCAGCAGTCCTTGAATTGCAATTCGTCCCCTCTGAAATTGCAGTCTAATTGCGGTCCAATCGCGGTCCTGTTTTTGCGGTCATTCTTTTGCGATACCGTTTTTGCGGTCATTTTTCGCGATACCATTTGTGCGGTCATTCTTTCGCGGTTCAGTTTGTGCGGTCATTCGTTCGCGATACCGTTTGTGCGGTCATTCTTTCGCTATTTGCGGGAAAACCTTAGCGTTACGCGTATATATACACCTAATTCTACTATTTATGTATATTTTATTGGAGTTTAAATGGCTAAATACAGATATGAAAATATATCTTTTCGTCAGAAAAAATCAACTATTTCGATTTTATTGCCGCATTGGTCAAGCAGACCGGTCCGCTGGTTTGACCGCAGAGCGCAGCATAAAGCGGTCATTCTTTCGCAGTTTAAAGAAAAAAGGAGCGTAAACTGCAATTAAAAGCGGAGCGCAGCTAGCTATAAGTATTGCAATTCCGCAACCAACTCTTTGTACCGCAGTCACATGATTGCAGTCCGATTGCGGTACAATTGCAATTAATGGGAACGCGAATTGCAATCCTGCGCTCCAGGAATTGCAATTTGCCTGGTAAGAGAACCGCAGGCCACTCTGTATAAGGTTTTGTTTATTTGTTTGTTTGTTTGTTTGTTTGTTTGTTTGTTTGTTGGGGTTTAACGGCCTATCAACAGCTAAGGTCATTTAAGGCCGGGTCAATGGGTTTAGTACTAAATCCCATATATTACCTGTACAAGTACGTGTGCATGTTCAAGTACATATACAAATGGGGGGAAAACCCCAAAATCAGAACTGAATATTTACAATAACAAAACTATATATTCAGCCCTGAAATCAGAATAATCGTGATCTGATGCCAGGTCCTCGCCACACCACAATCACTTGGCCCCTCTCAAAAGCAGTAGGATCAGTAATAATCTTATTACTTTTATAATGGACAATAACCCAATTCAACTCCCAAGTAACTAAAGAGCCAAAGATAAAAACGTACCTGAGAGCCAAACCAGGCAAATCGTGATTCCTATAAGGAGGGACCCATACCGTTAATTTACAGCCGTCTCATTCGCCCGACCATCACCCAACCGGATAGAAATAAGGTATGTAAAAACTTTCTTAACACAAATTTCAAAGTCATTTAAAAAACCTGACCTTGGCATGTGGACCGCATAGCAGGCTATAGAATGAAAATATGGATGATGAATAAGAAGTATTGGATGTTGGAAGTAAATCGGAGTAAGCGTTGTGGAGATATAAGGTATGTAAAAACTTTAACACAAATTTCAAAGTCATTTGACGTTGACCTTCGGCATGTGGACCACATGGACAGGGTATGGAATGAAAATATGAATGATGAAAAGAATTGGAAGTTGGAAGTAAATTGGAGTCACAATTGTGGAGATATAAGATATGTAAAAACTTTAACGCATATTTTATAATAACTCAAACTTCTAAGTCATTTGTCCTTGGGGCACAGGGGCCGCATGAGTGGGACACAGAATGATTATATGGATGATGCCCAATAAGCATACGAAGTTTCAAGCAAATACGACTTACGGTTACAGAGATAGTAGGTATTTGAAAACTTTAACGCAAACTTCTAAGTCATTTGACCTTGACATAGGGGCACAGGGGCCGCATAAGTGGGACACAGAATGAATATATGGATGATGACCAATAAGCATACAATGTTTCAAGCAAATCCGACTTACGGTTACACAGATAGTAGGTATTTGAAAACTTTAACGCAAACTTCTAAGTCATTTGACCTTGACCTTGGGCACAGGGTTACACAGACAGTAGATATTTGAAAACTTTAACGCAAACTTCTAAGTCATTTGACCTTGACCTTGGGCACAGGGGCCGCATAAGTGGGATACAGCATGCATATATGGATGATGACTAATAAGCATATGAAGTTTCAAGTCAATGTGACTTAGGACTGCAGAGATATAAGGTATTTAAAAACTTTAATGCAGATTTTGCACGCACGCACGCACGCACGCACGCACGCACGCACGCACGCACGCACGCACGCACTCACGCACGCACGCACGCACGCACGCACATCGGACGTCATTGTGATCACTATGTGTCACTGTACAGTCAAACCTGTGAATAAAGGCCACCCATGGTTTATTTATGTAGTAATTGAATAATTGGGAAAACAAAAGCGTAGCTGCTGTAGACAGGTAATTGCTAGCCAGAGGTGGCCTTTAGCACAGGTTCGACTGTAATTGTCTAGCTTTGTAAGGGTTACCTATGACTTACTTGACGATAATCCTGTCATTCATACAACACGCTCGCCTCGTGAGCAATTGATCGCGCCAGGCGGTGAAGTACGTACGCACCGTACATCGCGACCAGTAGGCCCCGGCAACCAACATGTCCGTGCGGCGCTCGGTCTGGCTCAGCTGGGTACCGGCCCTCCATGCTCCGAGCACACGCCTCAGCTGTGACGTCCTATCGGTATTTATAGAAGATATGCATAAAATATATATATAGAGATTTGATTTACTGGTGTTTAACGACCTATCAATAGCTAAGGTAATTTAAGGTCGGTTCATTGGGATATTTACATTGAAAAGCCCCGTCTCCTAAAAGTAATAGAATTAGAAGGGTATAACCAGATTCAACTGTCACATACAAGAATGCCAACGACGTACGTGAGGGTCAAACCAGGTCACGCGTGACGTCACGTAAACTTTTTGAAATCCAAATTACACACCTGTTTCTATGAACTAGATAAATTTGAGTGCATGTTTGGAATGTTTTCAATCACATTAACATTGTAGATTAGTCGAGGCTCTGCAAGTTTTCTTTATTTTGACTGTAATAAAAAGTAAACATTTTGCATGGTAGCTCGTGGTTTCCAAGAAAGCACACGCGCATTTACGGGTGTTCTCTTCACGGTGTATTATTTGTAAGGAGTTGATTACGGGTTTTCTCTCACAGCAAAACCCATGCAAATAACTCGCAAAAGTGTAATAAAATCATTAACCCATTTCAGACCAAACAATACGTAATTTTTGTAGACAAAAATCTCATTATTTTGTTTATTTCTACCTGAAGGTATATGTCGGACATGTAAGATGGTAAACCGGAAGTCGCCGGACCAAATGTCCGACTACATGCAAAAATATTATTTTTTTTACTTTTTTATTCTAAGCTTCAATGAAATCACCTTCCTTTGGTATGCACATCTGGTGCTAGTTAGCTTTTCTTACATGACTGATATACTTAAAAAGCTGAGAAGCTTTTAAGTATCACACAAAATAAATTTTATTTTTTATAAAAAATTTTTCGGTCTGGTAAATTTTTGTCCGGCCTGGTCAAAATTTCAAGTTTACCAGACCGAATGTCCTGTAAACCTTTGGCAGTTTCGCGGAGACTGGTAATGGTACCTGTGATAGTTCTTCGCCTTTGTGTACTTATCCAGCTCCACCTTAATGTAGGTAAACGTCTTCTTCTGAAGGACATATTCGTAGCGCAATCTGTAATCATTGTAAAACAGTGGAGTTGTCAAAATCTTCAAGGTTCTCACTTTTCAGGACAATAGTGTTGTGCTTTCAGTCAAATCACATGATTTATTGGCATGCAATTGTATTTAACTGTAACATTATTAATTAATAAATCAAAGTACATGTACTGAAAGAACTGAAACTGTATAGACAGGAACAAAAAGTAGGAAAGTGTGCCTGCCACACACTGATGATGCCCACATTGGCAGCCTTTATAACTATCTTGACCTGGTGTGGAGTACATTAATTACACCCGTCATAGACATACATATTGGAGCATAGAGACATACCTTTAAGTTGATACATTTTGATCTACCGTCAAAACAGGTATTATGAAATATGAATTATAACCGTTTGTAAAACTTCCGTTTTTTTACCACATAATAAGTACACGAGTTATGGCGAATAAACCTGTCCGCAAAAAATGGCGACTGACAGCCATACTTAATGATACTAAAAATAGATAAATAACATGGCGATACCTAAAAATAGACATCGGGTGCTGACATAACTGTATCTGTAATACAGTAACAATTGTTTAAAGTAATACTTACATGGCCATTTTCTGTCTTCGTTTCTTGTCGCGAGAAACGACGGTGTAATAGCGCCATGATATCCAGCCGTGTGTCAACAACACCATCCTGTAGGAGATTAACCCTTAGAATGTGGGAAATGTAAATTGTCGTCTGCTGTTGTTTCATAGTTTTTCCTTCTTTCGCAATAAAAAGCATGGCTTGGCAGCACGTTAGAACCATTTCCATTGGAAATGATTCTGAAGTATTGTTAAAACATGTTTTTGATGATGAAAATGGAAAAATAAACAGCAGATGACAAAATGTAATTCAGCATTGTAAGGGTTAATTCAAAGGCCTTTAACCGATTAATTGTCAAATACTAATTCACAAGTATCCAAGTTTACCAACAACTTTTCTCCATATTCTCAGTTTCTGAACATTGGTCTTTCGGACGAGACTTGAAACGGAGGTCCCGTCCCTGAATGACCTTAGCTGAAACAAAAGTCTCAGCTGTTTACAACTCATTTGAACTGCTGCTCAACCCTGACAATGCTGAATTAAATTTTGTCGTCTGCTGTTTATGTTTTATTTCCATTTTTATCAACAAACACATAGTTTGGCAGCACTTTAGAATCATTTCAAATGGATTCTAAATTTCTGTCGAACCATATTTTGATTGAGAAAGAAGACAAAATATAAAAGAACACAGACAATAATTTACGTCCCCAGGGTGTCCGCTTTAGGGATGTTTCACTGTAAATCTCATTCTGAGATGTCTGCGCGTGCTTTGCAATCTTGAACATACATTAACACCGGAGATAAATGGCCAAGAAACTCATCAAAACTAGGATCACAGATGTTGGCTTGATGTTCGGTTTACAGAGGTTCCACTGTAATTGGTATCATACCCGATATGCAAAGGTACTTTTTCTCAGTTTTGTATCAGTATTGTACTGTACAAAACCTAGGTGAAAACGGTCTGGACTTGTTCTTAGACTGTAGACAAAACAGCGTCTATGTAATCGGTACCAAAACCTAGGTGAAAACGGTCAGGACTTGTTCTCAGCCAGTAGACAAAACAGCGTCTATGTAATCGGTACCAAAACCTAGGTGAAAATGGTCAGGACTTGTTCGCAGCCTGTAGACAAAACAGCGTCTATGTAATTGTTACCCAAACCTAGGTGAAAACTGTCTGGACTTGTTCTAAGCCTGTGGACAAAATACTGTCTATATAATCGGTAGCGTACCTGACGTGGAAATCTGCACGGTGTTCCTTCTGTCGTGTCCGGAATCTCTCGCACCAGTCGAGGAAGACTCGCTGTTTGAGGCGCAGCTCGCTCTGTGTCCGCAGTAGACGGATCCTACAATATGTGAATACTGTATGAACAGGGACGGCATTATTGCGTACATACTCGACGAAATTAAACAAATAAGTTGTTATTACAGTAATACCGTATTGATTCAAATAGCAGCAGGGGACGGATTGTGGCCTAGGGGTTAGAACACCTGACTTCCAATCCGGAGGTTGTGGGTTCAAATCTTGCCTTAGGCATCAAAAATACTTTCGCAGTATTAAATTTCCATGCCACTGGTCTGTTGAATGAGAGTTTAAACTGTGGTTCCGTCTCTATATGACCTTGGCTCTTGCTGGGACGTCAAACCCATTCACTTTCACTTTTCTAATAGTAGCACCCTCTATAATAGTAGCCCAACCCCCCCCCCCCCCCCCCCCCCCCCCCCCCCGCCCCCGCCCCCATCGTCCCATATTTGCATTCTAAATATGTTATTTGCACATACAAAAACAATTTGTTTTAAATGGTTTGTGTATGTGAAAATAACATATTTTGATCCCATTTTCCACGATTTGATCCCCACCGGGGGGGGGGGTGGGGGGGGGGGGGGGGGGGGGGGGCCCCGGAGGGGGGGGGGGGGGGGGGGGGGGGGGGGGGGGGGGGGGGGGGGGGGGGGGGGGGGGGGAGGAGGGGGGGTGGGGTTTATTAGAATAAATACAGTACATAACTATATAAACAGGGATGGCATTATTGCATATATACTCGACCAAATTAAACACTACTGTCTGTTTAATGAAACCTGCCCAAATTTTACGGCCATATAAACAATGCAAACACAGTATTTTGTTTAGATAATATTAAATTTTATCAAAATTTAAGAATGAGCCTTCTTTTTATTTTGTGAAATTTGGTCGAATATTGATTTTATTACGAACAAATTTCTAATTTCAGAAATAATGGACCGATTTTAAAAATTGAACTTAATTGTTTTCTTAGTTAGAGTCATTTCCAAGCGATCTAGCCAGGTTCCAAAAATATTTACGTTTTTCTTTTTTACTCTGACCTCTTCTTCTCCACCTCCTTTTCCCCCATGTTAAATTCCCATAGACAAATCAATTTTTCGTAATAAAATAAATATTTTACCAAATTTCACGAAAAAAAAGATTCATTCTTAAATTTTTATAAAATTTGGGCAGGTTTCGTGGAAAAAGACAGTAAATCTAACCAATCTACTGGTGGCGCGGAGCCCACTTTGGTCATCGAACGGCAAACAGTGTAGACCGTAGTTTTTGTACCGAAGAAACTGTGCGATATTTCATGAAAAGTATTCACAAAATTTCTGATATTTTCTGTACATGACATCAAAAGTTTATCAAATTTCATAGCAAATGCGGAATATAATTCCGCATTTGCTATGAAAATTTAATCAACTTTCGATGTCATTTACAGAAAATATTACAGTTTCTATAAACATTTTTCATGAAGAAAAAAACCCACACATCTTCTTAGGTACAAAATCATATGGCATGTCTCAGATCAGTCGGGACATATATTTCCTGATCCACACACACGGGGTGATTGTTTAATATTCATCAGCCTGTGATCCTAGAATATGTGAAGCAAAAAACAAACTACGTATAAGTTATTATGCACATATTGGATTGTTTAGGAATTAAATGCGAGGGAGCAATATGTGAACAATAACATACTTATAATTAGCCAGGTTTATAATGAAGTCTCACATCTGAGTATTGATTTTCCACTTTCTGTCGAACAGGTAGTCATTAAACCTGGTAATGTGCAACTTATTGGGGTTAATAAATCTTGCAATATGTGAAATAAGTGGAGAGCGATAATGGCCAGGATTGATTTAGAAAGTAGGGTGAATTATAAATCCAGTCAGACCTTCAAATAAGGCAACCAGCTGTAAATTTAAAACATTCACTCTCACTTTAACATATTATTCATAGATATTATTCAAAACTCTTACAACACGACAATACATGTATAAACAAACAATATAAAGAACCGTAATGCTTTCACAGACACAGCAAAATATTACATCTTATCAAATCTGGCTGTGACTGAAGAAATGGGGCTTATGGGTTATGCAACCAGTGTAGCTCCAGATCAGCCAGTGCAGCCCCATTTCTCCAACCACAGCCACAAATATGTAGACCAATACGACAAGGTTATATATTTGAAATGTCCAGTTAGTATTCTTATATGTGACTGTGCCTGGAGAAATGGGGCTTATGGGATTTGTGAACGGTGTAGATCTTGATCAAACAGCACACTCCTGTAGCCTGATAAAGATCTATATTGTTTGTTACAAGTATGACGGGTGTTTCATTGATGGAATGGTGAACAGTGCAGATCCTGATCAGACTGTGCGGATGCACAGGCTGATCTGGAACTACACTGGTCGCAAAACCCATAAGCCCCATTTCTCCAGTCACAGCCACATATATGGTAATTTTTATTACCCAATACACAACACAAAAGAAATTATTTTATTACCAACAGCACACAAATGCACCCGTTGGCAGATTGGTTTGATTTGATTTATTGGTGTTTAACGGTCCAAACGCTGTATGCCTCCCAGCTCTACCGAGACAGCGGACATAAAAATATAACAGTTCCTGCACTGGAACATTAACCCTTAGAATACGGGAACCGAAAATTGTTGTCTGCTGTTGTTTATTATTTTGTCTTTTCGCTGAATAAAAGCATGTGGTTTGACAGCAGTTTAGAATCATTTCCATTGGAAATGATTCTAAAGGGCTGTCAAATCATGTTTTTGATGAGAGAAATGGTGAATAAACAGCAGACGACAATTTTTAATTCAGCATTGTAAGGGTTAAAACAAACAAGATGTTCAGTTCACGAAAATAACACACACACAACAAAAACCTTAATGCCTGCACCCTGCAAAATAACATGTAAAGTTGAATATTTTTTGGTCATATTTTAAGTGTTTTTTGACTGTTTTAGACCCTTCAAAACACCCGAGTACCGGAGTGTGCAATGTGATCACAGGACTCCAAATAAGGAATTAGTAATTGAGTATTGTCACTCCATCATTTCTGAAGCAATTGGGTATTTCAAAATATTAATTGTGTCAAATAGAATCACACTACTGTTTACACATCAGCAGACCTCACTTATTGGTAGATTGGGTTGATTTTATTTATTGGTGGTACACGGCCTATCAACAACTAAGGTCATTTAAGGCCGGGCCAATGGGTTCGATCCCGTATTTAACCTGCTGCTTTGGGGGGTGCGGGGGGTTGGGGAAATCTCAAAATCAGAACGGAATATTTACATCGAAATAAATATATATTCATTAGCCCTGCCTGAAATTAGAAAAACCTGACCTGGTGCCAGGTCCATACCACACCAAAGTCACTTGGCACCTTCCTCTAAAAAGTAATAGGATTAGGAATAATCATATAAGGGGTATAACCAGATTCAACTGTCACATACAAGAATGCCAATGATGTACGCGAGGGCCAAACCAGGTCATCTTTCGGGATTCCGGTAAGGATGAATCCCGATCGTTAAATTACCAATCGCATGCTCCCACTTGCCACCCACAAAAAGCACGGACGGAAACGCAGACACGCAGTTCTACCGAGACCGGGGGCATAAGAAGGGCCCATGATAATCATGAAACAGAAAAATTGCATGTTTTTAGAAATCAGTACTCAAAATCAGACACTTGGGTAGGCTGTACACAGTTCAGTCGTAACCGACCATACTGCAATATTTGTGAGCCACAGGTGGAAGACTCACCCACCCACTTTGTCTCGTACAGTACCATCTTCTATATAGAATACCATCTTCTGTACAAGACCAAGTGGGTATGGTAATGGGATTTTTTTAATAGGCATTTTTTATGGTGTCATAGGTCCGAGTCTTCCACCTGTGGCTGTGCACAGTTCAGTCGTAACCGAGCATACTGCAATATTGTCAGTATGCCATTATCAGGGTGTGGGATCCAGAGCTCCAGATAAGCTGCGTATTTGCGTAAATACCCAACTAAAATTGCCGAAAAACCGAATTGAAATCCGACGTAACGAGTATCAAAAAGCAATACAAAATTTGTGGTACCTTTATCATGCTGCAGAAAACAATAAACAGACCACATATTTTTCTTATTTTCCAGGAAAACACATTTGGTATTTCATTAGAATTGTCTCCAAGGAGACAATTCTAATGAAATGCCAAGATATGTTTCCATTTCGAAGCAAACTAATTCAATATTTCCTGTCCGTTGATGTGTAAACAGTAGTGTGATTTTATTTTACCAAATTAAAATTTTGAAATACCCAATTGCTTCAGAAATGATGGAGTGAACATACTCAATTACTAATTCCTTATCTGGAGCCCTGGGGATCACATGGTTTCCGAACCCGATTTTCAGACGTGACGTAACCTGTGATGTCATTTTTACAGAGTTTCTTTAAAATTTCTGAACAAACGGACTGATTTTGATGATATGTAGTGCACCAAATACGATGACATATGTGTTTTATGGGTGCTCTGAAACTTATTTACAATAGAACTTATAACTTTCACAAAGAATCGAGTACCGTTTATTTCTTACATTCACATGTTCTAGTACTTATTTACATTTACGGTAAATGATTCTTCGTCAAAACGACATAATTATGAGACTAAAGCCGCCTATACAATAAAGGGCAATGTGTACCGCATTTGCCTGCCGCGGTATATTTCATAAAAATATGTCATTCCATTAGAAAGATATTAAAAGAAATCTACTGTAAACACATCTAAAAAGCATGACACCTCGCCGTTCGGAAAACACGTGATCGCACACCCTGATTATTATACATTTATATGTTTTATAATCACAGGCATATGTCCTG
>CM055279.1:3657616-3710924 GCA_029237695.1 Conchocele bisecta
CGCATTGATATTTCATACATGCATTCCTCAGATGACCCTCTATCATGCTGTAGCAAATCCACAACTCACCACCCAACCCTTAGCCAAGGTCAAGGTCACAAACTTAGCATGTTCATAAACTTAACATTGGGGTAAATGTTGTGTAACTTCTGATTCTTTACAGGGAACGCTTAACGTTGGGGTAAATGCATTCACCTGATGATCCTGTATTGTGCTACAGCAAATCCATGACCCACTCCACCCCTTTCCCCAAGATCAACATCATAACCTTAACGTTGGAGTAAATGTCTTTTTATAACTTCTGTTTCTTTACAGGGAACGCCTTGATATTTCATACATGCATTCATCTGATAATTCTCTATTGTGTTACAGCAAATCCATGACCCACCCACCCCACCCCTTTCCCCAAGGTCACGGTCACAAACTTAACACATTCATACATACATTCCTCATGTGAATAGCTATCATGCTATAGAAAATCACCAACTTAGTGCGTTCATAAACGTAATGTTGGGTTAAATTTTATTTTATTTCTGTTTTCAGAGAGCGCATTGATATTTCATACATGCCTTCATCTTGATATGCTATATCATGCTATAGCCAATCCACAACCCACCTTCCACCACTGACCCCAATGTCAAGGTCCACCGCACACAAGTTTGAGTGAAGGCTGCCAACAGGCGAGCTTCGTTGTCTTCTGACAACTCTTGTTAATTGATTGCGTCAGTAATTGAATGAAATAAATCAGCCTTTCTCCATATTTCCATCTGAAAACATTGTACACAACATGAGTTCCAAAAAATGCACATTTCTGATTTTCTGTTGTACTTGGCTAGGGGTAAAAACCAATGACGGAGGGGTGGACAGATATTGAATCGTTTACTTTCCACAGGCCTGTTCATAAAAAAAAAGGAAATTATCTGATATCAAATATATTGTCTGATCTATTTTCTGATCTATGAATTTTTCAGATTCAGGTGATTTAATTCAGAGACGTACATATGACATGTATACAACACAATCCTTGTTTATCCCTTTCACCCCAAAGTAACTGGAATGGACTTGATATGTCAATTTTCCGACCAATCCAAATGGAGTGCAGATTTTTGATTAACTGACGAAAACGGGTAAATTTTCTTGCACGGCTATTACAATACAATTATTTACCGCAAAACGCATCACAGCCTTAAGACAACATTAAGTTACTTGGGCCCGGATTTGGAGTTATTTCCTGTATAGCATTGTCATACTTCACTAATGCCCACCCCCTAAGAACTAGGTTACAGTGGAAATCAAGTCTCAACGACAGCTCATTACAAAATAAATACGACAGCTCATTACAAACTCGCTCGGGCAGATACAGCGAGTGACCATGTAAACAGATCCAAGTTAACAGACAGTATATATTTCTGTATTTCTGGCCAAGCTCCGTTCTTCAGCTTGTGGTAAGATGTTTGTCATTTATCATATTATATTTCTATCAATACTTTGTAAAGGCTATGCTGAGTTTACTGGGTCAAATATGGGAAGTAAGGTTGTGTTTGAAACCGAAAGTAGAAAATGTGTTATTGTTAGTCTGTAGTCGGGAGTATAACATGCCAACGCTTGCTTTTACTAGCCGCTAGTCACATATCATGTATATTGCAAACGAGTTTGAACTATAATGCACATTTTTTAGTATTACACTTTCGTAAATGGAATTTTGTTTTATATAACCAAATGATACAGTCTCACAATGACAGCTGCAAAAACGTTACAGTATCGAGACGAGGGCAAGTGAAATGTTACAGTATATTACTTACATCGTTACAGAGTATCGACGACGATGGAGATATCGTTCCAGGACAAAAACAGTGTGTATCAATCAGCACATTCGTTATGTGTACTTGGGTTTTGATGCTACTAATGGCAAGACTATGTTTGGATTTTTGCCATTGCTCTCCAGCCAGTTTTGCGAGTTTGTCTAAGGTTATTTGGCGACGGACTTTCATCATGCGAATTTCCTTTATACGTTCAGTGATCACGGATATTATGTCAAAGAACGATTCCTTTGCACTTATTGTATCTGTATCGGATAAGCCTTTAATAGTTTCAACATCTCTTTCTACCCACTTGTTAATTTGCCTCGTTAAAGACGTTAAGCATTGCAACTCGACTTCCAAACGGTTTCTTTTCTCCGACAATGTTGGTGATGTCTCATGACCAAATATATCGACCTCTCCAGAATGTTTACCAATACCGGGTGTGATTTTTTTGCCATCCAGGCAAAGGTTGTATGTTTTATCTTTTGACGGACAACTCGTAACAACTGCATCAATGTTAGACTCAATCAAACCAGGTTTATCACATCTGACATCATACACCTTTTTTTGTTCTTTCAAAATTGTAAGATCTGGACATGCAAAATTTACTAATGAAGTGTTCGATTTCGTTTTTTCAATATTTTCAGTGATGTTTTCGGTTTCTGTCATGGCTTTGTAACCGCCCATGAATCGTACAAATTTTGATCTAAACATGGACTGTCCAACGGCCCAGAATTCTTTTACCGCTGATGAATACCTCATTGCACGAGCATCCCCTATTGTCGCAAATTTGATCACATCAAGAAATAACTGTAATGAAATATGATTGATGGGAAATTCGCCATTGTTTATTAGATTGAAGAATGAAAACCATTCTGATAGTCTACCCTGCTCTGCTAGATGTGCAGTTAAGTTAGGAGTGTTTGCATATGCGAAACGGCTTCATTAATCACTGGATCTTCGGCTAGTAGCAAATCGTCATCGTCTATCACAGAATCTATGAGTATTTCATTGGTTTCACGCGACAGCTCATATCGCATACACCCCGCATCACTCGCCTTCTCGTCGACCTCTAACATATGATCAGTATCATCTTCAGGTGGGCAGATATTGTTAATCGTTTCCTGGCTTTCATTTACAGTACATGTATCATGTTCTGTGTGTTGGATTGGACCAAACAACTGTTTGTGGACTGATTTTGTCGGTGTATTTAGTTTAATAATTTTTCTAACGGGGCTTTCTTCACATCCTTTTGTTGGTATAATTAACCTTCCTGAATCATCACTTATCTTAACCTGTTTGGCGTCGCATCGCACATCCCTTCTGTGTAGTTTAAATGACCTGCATTTGTACTTTAGCTTTTTGTCGTAGGAGAACTGAAGAAACAATCTTTTTTCATCCTTATGGTGTTCAATGCAGTGTCGCACGGATGCCTTGGAAGTGACGAACCACGAACTGCAGTAGCTGCATTTAATATCAGTATGCTGCTCCTGAAGATAGAAATGTGTTAAGAATTGTTTAATTTTCGTGAGGATACTGTACCAGTAATGTCGATGAGAGCCTGTAACATACTGGTGGCATGTTGGTGCTACACTGTAACATACTGGTGGCATGTTGGTGCTACACTGTAACATACTGGTGGCATGTTGGTGCTACACTGTAACACCGTCGTGCCTTTTCTGTAACATCGCGACACAGAAACTACCTTCTGTTTCTGATAATATCAGTAACTCTGTGCACTTCTTAATGAATTAACGTAAAGTATATTATATAAAAATGTAAGTCGCTACCAAACAAATAGTAAAATTCCGAGTTAATGACATTTAAGAAACAATTCATAAAATACTGTAATTTATTAATAATACATGTGAAAACATGGAATAAGATAAATTGCAGATGCAAATGAGGCAACACTTGGTTGTAATGTAATATATTTTGTAAGAAAACTTACCTTTAAACGCTGATCCATGTTAAATTTTAATATTTCCCCCAAATGTCAATGGAAACTTTCACCGAACGAGCGAGTTTGTAACGAGCTGTCGTGTTTATTTTGTAACGAGCTGTTGTTGAGACTTGATTTCCACTGTAACCTAGTTCTTAGGGGGTGGTACCTGTGACTGGAAAAATGGGTAGATCCAGATCAACCTGTGCATCCGTACAGTATGTCTAAATCCATGGTGTTTTCCCACTGCCCATCCATGCCCCACAGCTGTATAGGAAAATGCTGGTCCCGTCACCTAGAGTTAGACAAAAATTTAAACCTGGGATATGGGACTTAGACCTGTGATTTAGTTTGTCTAAGTGCAGGGGGTTTGCCCACTGCCCATCCACACCCACAAATCCTGTCCTACCAGCTGTGTAGGAAAATGCTGCTCCCGCCACCTGAGTTAGAAATTTAAACTTGAGATGTATGAATTAGACCGCTGAATCTTTTTTCTAAATAAGCTGTGCCAACAGAAAATTAAACTTTATATGGAATTAGACCTCCCCTATAGTTAGACAGAAATTCAATCCTGAGAGGTGATAATTAGACCTTTGACTTAGTTTTTCTCAGTCTAGAGGTTTTCCCACTGCCCATCCAGGCCCCATAAGTCCTGTCCTTCCAGCTGTATAGGAAAATGCTGGTCCTGTCTCCTAGAGTAAGACAGGAATTTAAACTTGAGATGCGGGAATTAGACTGTTAACTGTTACTTTTCCCTCCACCTGGAGTTGACTGAAATTTAATACTGAGAGGCAGGAATTTGACTGTTTACTTAATTTCTCTAAAACAAAGTGTTTGCCCCCTGCCAATCCCACCCCACCACCATCCCCACCCCACACACCACCATCCCCACCCCCAGACACACCTCATATCCTCACACCCACCATCATCCCCACCCCACCCACCCTCTAGTGGCAGAAGGCATTGATAAAAATGTACCGTATTTACTCTAATTATAGTAGCCCCCCGCCTCCAATATTTGCATTCTAAATATGTTATTTTCACATACAAAATCCATTTAAAACTTTGTTTTAAATGGCTTTTGTATGTGAAAATAACATATGCTGATCCTATTTTCACGTTTTGATCCCTATAAATTACATAGCCCTGGGGGCGTTTATTAGAATAAATATGGTATATACATTATGCTCTATGCTGGGCGTCAGCTTTCCTGTGCATTCCCGTTCCGTTTTCCAGCGTTTAAACATATACTCATACAAACATTGATTTGAAAGGCAGACCAATAGTTTACAGACCCAGATAAGTAAAATTTAAACGTTTTTTTGTCATTCTGCCTTTAAAACATTTAAGTTGGGAGTTGTTTAGAATCGTCTCATTGAGACGATTCTAAACAACTCCCAACTTGTATGTTGTTATTCACAAAATATCATGTAAATATTAAAAGATTATCATAAACATATTCAGCTTGTCTAGATTATAGTATTTTCCCTTTTCAGGTTTCAACAGGTAGTTTAAAATATAGAGGAATGATCACTGGATATAATAGGCATTTGGTCATGGGGCGCTAAATCTATAGAACTAAATTTTGATCCTATCTGCAATAGTTGACGGATTGTTTCTGACTTCTCATAGCAGGTTTGCATAATAGTTTGGTGTTTACAGTTTATGAATTTCATTGAAAGCATACGGTGCAGATTTTGTGTATTTTGACGGATTTACTAGATTTTTATAAGCTGGGAAATTATTAGTTTACGCTACATTGAGGTAAGTGCATGTATTTTCAATTTTTACCTTGGAAATAATTGGTTTAAAGGGCATTGGTTTGTCCACGTAGGGTAATTTGTCTTCTTGATAAAGAAAATCTATTTTCACTGTACTTTTATGCCACTTGTCTCGATATAGGCAGGAGACATATTGTGTTTTGACTGTGTGTCCGTCCGTGTATGTGTTCGTCCATCCGTGTGTGCGTCCGGTTAAGAAGTTTGCTGGAGTTCTGCCAACCCGTCACCGGGCTTTAAATTAAATAATTATTGTGTAAAAAGCAATATTTCTGTAATTAAATTGTTCAGTTGTAAATTTATATTCAAAATGGCAATTCCGGCATAATTTGACATTCTAAAATCAGCTAAAATCTGTCTGTCTAATTCCCAGAATTGCGTGGTAGCAGAATTTCTTGCTGAACAGAACAGTGGAACCACCCAAGGAAATGTGTTTATGAGACGCGTGTGATTTTGTACCTCAGAAGATGTGCGATTTTTCATCAGTAGCCGATTTCACCAACATTGCAAAGTATACTTTACTAGCAAAGTATACTTTGAGGGAGAAATTTTCAATTTTTTTAAAAATTTATTAATTTTTGTTATACTGAATTTATTACATTATCACAGCCATTTAATGGCTGTGATAATGTAATAAATTCAGTATAATAATTCTGCATACTTTTAATCATGAACTATATGCATTTGTTAGTTCTATATGAAATAATGCATTTCAGGAAAAATAAATGATTACTCCCTCAAAGTATACTTTGCTAGTAAAGTATACTTTGCAATGTTGATGAAATGGGCTACAGAACTATTTACAAAGACTGTGATATTTTCCGTAAATAATGTTGAACGATTGCAGTCTAATACTACTGCGATAAAGATCTACCAGGGCTGCAGATAAGGAATTAGTAATTGAGTATTGTCACTCCATCATTTCTGAAGCAATTGGGTATTTCAATATTTTAATGGGGTAAAATAAAATCACACTACTGTTCACACCCACAGACAGCAATTATTGAATAGTTTGCTTCTAAATGAAAACATGTCTTGGTATTTCATTAGAATTGTCTCCTTGGAGACAATTCTAATGAAATACCAAGATGTGTTTTCATGGAAAATAAGAAAAATATGCTATATATATCTGTGGTCTGTTTATTGTTTTCTGCAGCATGATAAAGGTACCACAAAATTGTTATTGCTTTTTGATACTCGCTACTTCTGATTTCAGTTGGGTTCTTGGCAATTTTAATTGGGTATTTAACAAATACGCAGCTTTTCTGGAGCTCTGTCTACAATAGTTGCCCAATTGTGTTTTGTATGACAAAGGAAATACTTTTTTTCAAATAAAACATGTTAGCACTCGGATAAACAAAGACACAAATATTGTGGGTTGCTTTTGTATGTAAATAATTTATACCGAAATATTGATTTCATGCGTTCATTCAATATACCGGTACATGGATAGTCTTAAGTATACAGCAAGATTACATAGTTTAACCTTTACAATGCGGAAACGAAAATTGACGTCTGCTGTTGTTTCATAGTTTGACTTTTTCAATAAAAACATGATTTGGCAGCACTTTAGAATCATTTCCATTGGAAATGATTCTAAAGTTTGGTCAAACTATGTGTTTGTTGATAAAAACCTAAATAAAAAAAAACCCCGAAAAAAAACAAAACAGCAGATGACAAACTTTAAATCAGCGTTGTAAGGGTTAACCATTTCATACCGAATACAGGTAAATAAATTTATTGTTTACCCTAGTTTCTCGACCCGCTAGCTCTCGCTCGAAATTAATTTATTTAAAAATTCAATATGTGAACTATAACTATTAGTCTATTACTTATAAACATTTTCTTAAATTTTCATTGAAAGTACCTACATGTTGTTACGAACCATTTGAACCTCCTATAAAGAGTTTTAAAAAGTAAAATATAAAAAGATAAAAGTTTTCTGAACCCGATCTAGAATGATAGGTGAATGACTTTGCCTTAGATCTAGCCACTATATCATTATCAATTGTGTTTCATTTCCACACTGATATCTACCACATATCAATTTGATACTGGCATTTTCTAGTTACCATTGAGTATTGTCTGGGTTTATCACCGATAGACTGGTAACTCTAGTGCATATTGAGTGGTCTTTGAGTGCCTGTCAATTATTGACAAAACGAGATTCAAAACATCCAACTTGGTGTTTCTAATCAGCTTAGACAAATGAAGAGGGAGAGCCGGATGGATTGTGGCCTAGGTGCTAGAACACCTGACTTCCGATCCGGAGTATGTGGGTTCTAGAACACCTGACGTCTGATACGGAGTATGTGGGTTCTAGAACACCTGACTTCTGATACGGAGTATGTGGGTTCTAGAACACCTGACTTCTGATACGGAGTATGTGGGTTCTAGAACACCTGACTTCTGATACGGAGTATGTGGGTTCTAGAACACCTGACTTCTGATACGGAGTATGTGGGTTCTAGAAAAATACACCTGACTTCTGATACAGAGTATGTGGGTTCTAGAACACCTCGATCAGTATGTGGGTTCTAACACCTGACTTCTGATACGGAGTATGTGGGTTCTAGAACACCTGACTTCTGATACGGAGTATGTGGGTTCTAGAACACCTGACCCTGATCCGGAGTATGTGGGTTCGGGTTCTAGAACACCTGACTTCTGATCCGGAGTATGTGGGTTCTAGAACACCTGACTTCTGATACGGAGTATGTGGTTCTAGAACACCTGACTTCTGATCCGGAGTATGTGGGTTCTAGAACACCTGACTTGTGATACGGAGTATGTGGGTTCTAGAACACCTGACTTGTGATCCGGAGTATGTGGGTTCTAGAACACCTGACTTCTGATACGGAGTATGTGGGTTCTAGAACACCTGACTTCTGATCCGGAGTATGTGGGTTCTAGAAAATCTGGGGCCCGTTTCACTAAACTTCCTACGACTAAAATGTTCGTAAGTGCAAAATTATGATAGTCTGTAAATTTCACATTAACAATGTTTTCTTGTAAATAATTGTTGGATTTCCATTTATTGAGCATATGCAGCCTATGCTCAATAAATGTAAATCCATCAATTGAAATTTGCAGACGATTCTAAATTTGCGTTTACGAACATTTTAGTCGTAAGAAGTTTAGTGAAACGGCCCCCTGACTTCCAATCTGGAGTATGTGGGTTCAAATCTCGCCTTAGGCATAAAAAATACCGGTACTTACATTGTGTGTCCATCCCACTGGTCTGTCGGATGAAACTTTAAACTGTGGTCCCGTCTCTATATGACCTTTGCTGTTGCTGGGACGTTAAACACTTTCACTTTCACTTTCTAGCCAAATGGAGAACGTTCAGGGTTATAGCGAGCCCTGCAAAACGGGGAGAATTTTTTTTTTGCAATAATTTGTAAAAATATTACCACTTGAACAGAAATGTTTGTTTTATAGTGAAAAACTTCAACTCAACATAGGGGGAAGTCCATTAGGGTAACTTGATCCGTGACGTTTGTTTGTGAATGTCAAAGACGACGATATATGAGACACGCCATGTGATTTTGTACCTTCGGACATCTGCATAATTTCATTAAATATGTTTACAAAATTTACTATTTTCCATAAATGGCGTCAAAAGTTTACGAAATTCTCAGAGCACATATATTCTGCATGTACTCTGAAAATTTTGTCAACTTTTGACTTTATTTATGAAACATATTGTAAATTTCAGTATACTGAATTATATGGAGGGGTAAAAAAAAAAATTACCTTTTTTTTTTTATTCATTTATTTATGCTTTTAGGCATATTTAATGTATTTATAGACCTCGGTCCGTTACTTCAACCTGTGTGTATACCTTGTATATGCATGCTCTACTTCTACGATGCTGAATTAAATTTTGCCGTCTGCCATTTATTTTCCATTTTGTTCATCAAAAACATGGTTTGACAGCACTTTAGAATCATTTCCAATGGAAATGATTCTAAAATGCTGCCAAACCATGTTTTTATTGAGAGAAAAAATAAAATTTGAAACAACTACCGTTGACAATTTTTGATTCCCCGCATTCTAAATCGGGGCTGAATATATATTTATTTCGATGTAAATATTCCGTTATGATTTTGGGATTTTCTCCACTTGCAGCAGGTTTATTACGGGATCGAACCCATTGGCCTGGCCTTACATGACCGTAGCTGGTGATAGGCCGTTAAACACCAATAAATAAAAAATCCTGCATTCTAAGGGTTAACCCTTAGACCGCTACATACAACAATTGTCATATGCTGTTGTTTTTATACCCCCCCGCAACGAAGTTGTGGGCGGGTATACTGGAGTCAGCTTGTCCGTCCGTCTGTCCGTCCGTCCGTCCGTCCGAGTTTCCGTGTTTCCGGGCACACATTAGGGTACTTATGTGGCTAGCCCCACAGGGTTATGGACTTGGTAAAGGATAGGGTTGGTTACAATTAGCCACCTAAAAAATCCTTTTATGTGGCTAAAAATCGTTTTATGTGGCTAATATTTAACATGTGATAAGCCACATAAGTATAGTACAGTAAGAACGTCCGTGTTTCCGTCCGTCACAAAACTTAACAATTGTAAATTTCCTCTTAACTTCCCTTTCCCTTTGCGGAAATCTTTCATATTTTACCCACCCCTTCTCTGACACTCATACATCATTCTGCAACAAACCTACGACCCCCATTTATGCCAGGGCTCAAGGTCACGGACTTATAAACTTAGAAAAAAACTAAAACTTAACAAATGTAAATTTCCTTATCACTTCTCTTTCCCTTTGCGGAATGCAGTGATATTTTATCCGGCCCTTCTCTGACACTCATACATCATTCTGCAACAAACCTACGACCCCCATTTATGCCAAGGGTCAAGGTCACGGACTTAGAATGTCTAGTTTGCTTTTTATGCCACCGGTCTCGAAGAGCCGGGTGGCATATTGTTTTTGGACGGTCCGTCTGTCCGTCTGTCCGTCCGTCTGTCCGGGCCAACGTCCGGGGGTTTGAGAGCTTAGGGGCGGGGTTAGGAACAAAAGATTCCTTTGTAATATTCCGTAAGCTCATAAACTCTATTGTTGTTTAGGGGCTTTTTCATTGTTCTTCAAACAATGGAAATACCCCATAAACCCAAAATGTTGGAACGTCCGTCCGTCCGTCTGTCCGTCTGTCTGTCTGTCCGTCCGTCACACTTTTCGGTTAACCACTTTGTCACAGTTTCTCAAACTGGCCATATCATCTACATAAGTTGCTTAATCCGCCTTCAATATCTTCAACACTTCATTCATTGGTATGTGTCACACACCTGCCTTTTTCATAATTTATATGACCTTCGCCTTTTCACCTTCACCAGGTTACTTAAATGACTTAACAATTTTGGTTAACCTGTTCGTCACAGTTTCTCAAACTGGCCATATCATCTACATAAGTTGCTTAATCGCTTCAATACTTCGACACTTCATTCATTGGTATGTGTGCCACACCTGCCTTTTCATAATTTATATGACCTTCGCCTTTTCCACCTTCACCAGGTTACTTAAATGACTTAACAATTTTGGGTTAACCAGTTCATCACAGTTTCTCAAATGCCCATATCATCTACATAAGTTGCTTAATCGCTTCAATACTTCAACACTTCATTCATTGGTATGTGTGCCACACCTGCCTTTTCATAATTTATACCTTCGCCTTTTCACCTTCACCAGGTTACTTAAATGACTTAACAATTTTGGTTAACGAGTTCGTCACAGTTTCTCAAAATGCCCATATCATCTACATAAGTTGCTTAATCGCTTCAATACTTCAACACTTCATTCATTGGTATGTGTGCCACACCTGCCTTTTCATAATTTATATGACCTTGCCTTTTAATCACCTTCACCAGGTTTACTAAATACTTAAATGACTTAACAATTTTGGTTAACGAGTTTCTCACAGAGTTCGTCTTTCTCAAAATGCCCATATCATCTACATAAGTTGCTTAATCGCTTCAATACTTCAACACTTCATTCATTGGTATGTGTGCCACACCTGCCTTTTCATAATTTATATGACCTTCGCCTTTTCACCTTCCCCAGGTTACTTAAATGACTTAACACCTTTGTCACACTTTCTCAAATATGCTGCAGGTGGCATCCGCGTTCGACAGACGCAGTTCTTGTTTCAACTGGAACCACCATCGCACTCTCCATATGTGCTGACATAGTCTTTTATCTGAAAATGATAGTATGCGAGCTGGAATTCATTCTAGGTCAGGGCTGACGCGGGGGGTATTCCGTAAGCCCCCCGCTTACTGACATATCTAGTTATTTCTCAATAAAAACATGGTTTGACAGCACTTCAGAATCATTTCCAATGGAATAAAAAATAAACAGCAGACGACAAAAAATAAGATAGCGGTGTAAGGGTTAAAACATGATCCACCCTAGGCTATACTGGTTTAAAAGTTCTGACTCCACATATCATCTACTGTGATGGTCCTCTCCAAGTTTAACCCTTACACCCATAACTTGGCTAAGTAACTGGAATGGATTTTGATATGTTAGTTTTGAAACCAATCCAATTGTCACAAAATGATTGTCGGACTAGTCCATTTTTGAAAAGGGGGTGTTTTTTTTCTTCTAAAAATATGAAAATTAGTTCCTGATGAGATGGCTTGTCACGAGCCGGCTCATCTTGATCTACACATGCCTGTGGTGTTTAACCCTTAGAATGCCGGAACCGAAAAGTGTCGTTTGTAGTGTTCCATATTTTGACTATTTTGACTTTTCTGTAGGTAAAAACATGGTTTGGCAGCATTTTAGAATCATTTCCAATGGAAATGATTCTAAATTGCTGCCAAATCATGTTTTTTAATTATAAAAATGGAAAATAGTACACAAACAGCAGACGACAAATTTGAATTCAGTGTTGTAAGGGTCAGAGGGTTTATGGCTTATTAGGGGGCTATATGGACAGATAACAACTTCTGAATATCGTCACGTGTACCGGAATATACCATTTCTACCTTTTGATTTTCACCAATTTTCACAAACTAAAAAATCGAAGACAAATTAATAGCTAGATTTTGTGATGTAGCCAGACAAGGACTTACACTGTTAACTATTGACTTGGAGACACATTCTGCTGCCTCTAAGGCCATACAAAAATTTACTTTGGTTCTCAGATATCGCCGTGTCAGAAAAGTCTCAAATATTTTATCATCATGGAGAAATAAAATTGCATTGCAAATTCATTACATGATCAATAAAAAGCTGCCATGCAAAAATATGGTAAATTCAATCGTGTGTGTGACGAAAATCTGGTGATTTTTCACATCTAAACAGGTCATAGTAACTTTATACAACATTTGTGCATCTGGCGACTTGAACAAAATCAGAATGGAACATCTTAAAACAAAATACATATTAAAACAAAAATCTGCACTCCCACGTCACATTCCGAAAACCCCGTATCTGAGAACCAACGTACTTTTTTTGATGGCCTAACAAACACTCTAAGAACCATGTGCCAAATGTTCCGATGTGGTAAGGGTGCCTGGCATCAGATCAGGAGGGTTTCTTTCAGTGCTGAAAGTTTTTATTGTCATTTCAGTGATGTATGTTTAGTCCTCCACCAGTACAGGTACCGGTACATTCCTGTCTGTCTATGACCTTCATTGCTCCTGATAAGCTGCATATTTGCTTTAATACCCAATTAAAATTTTCAAAAACCCAATTGAAATCAGAAGTAGCGAGTATCAAAAAGCAATACAAATGTTGTTGTACCTTTATCATGCTGCAGAAAACAATAAGCAGACCACAAATATGTATAGCATATATTTCTTATTTGCCAGGAAAACACATCTTGGTATTTCGAGACAATTCTAATGAAATTCCAAGTCATGTTTTCATTTCGAAGCAAACTATTCAATAATTGCTGTCAGTTGATGTGTAAACAATAGTGTGATGTTATTTTACCCAATTAAAATTTTGAAATACCCAATTCCTTTAGAAATGATGGAGTGACAATACTCAATTACTAATTCCTTATCTGGAGCCCTGACCTTGTTGTTAAATGGACGTAACCCCAAATCAATTGATCAATCGACTGGTAGGTTACAACGATTGGAACACACATATATATATATATACATATATACCACAATGTACGACTTTGTGACATTTGGCAGACATGCCCCTAGGCCAGGCTCTTCGACAGTGAGAGCAAATTTGGTTAATTATCGTTCAAACTGGAGAAATGGGGGTCATCAAATTTGTGACAGTGTAGCTCCTGATATAACAGCACACACCTGTAGCCTGATAATAGAAATTGCTTGAATGATACAAGCATGACGTGTGTTTCATTTTATCCGAATGGCGAACAGTGCAGATCCTTATCGGACTGCGGATGCACAGGCTGATCTGGATCTACACTGGTCGCAAAACCCATAAGCCCCATTTCTCCAGTCACAGCCACATTTACTTAGTTCAACACAATAGTTAATGTTCAGTGCAAATATTTACCAACGGCTGTTAAAATTACAACTGTTGAACATTGTACCCTCCATGTGTCGTGTAATAAATAAGTGATTGTTTACATAAAGCAATATTTTGTACCACCGTCGATTAATTGATCAAGATAAGGATATGTAACAGTAGTCGTTGTTTTCTCTTCACATGTGACTAGTTATGGGATGTATGGAACAAATATGTGGCTCTGAACGGAGAAATGGGGCGTATGGGTTTTTGCGACCCGTGTAGATCAAGACCCTACCCATGCTGACCAGGAGCCAAAGTTCAAGGTCAAACGACTTGAACTTTTTTGTTAAAGTTTTACGTTAAAGTTTTTCAAATTGCTATATCTCTGTGACCGCTTGGGATATCAACTTGAAACTTCATACACACATTGATCACCATCCATATTTTCATTGTACATTAGAGCTCCAGATAAGGTGCATATTTGCTTAAATACCCAAATATAGCATATTTTTCCATGAAAACACATCTTGGTATTTCATTAGAATTGTCTCCAAGGAGACAATTCTAATGAAATGCCAAGACATGTTTTTGTCGAGCCCGCTTGCGGAAAGCAAGACATAGTGATCACAATGACGTCCGGGTGTCCATGCGTCCGTGCGTGCCTGCGTCCGTCCGTCCGAAATTTGCGTTAATGTTTTTAAATAACATATCTCTGCAGTCCTAAGTCACATTGACTTGAAACTTCATAAGCTTATTAGTCATCATCCATATATTCATTATATGTCCCACTCATGCGGCCCCTGCTCCCCAGGACAAGGTTAAATGACTTAGAAGTTTGTGTTAAATGTTTGTAAAAAATTGCGTTAAAGTTTTCAGATACCTACTATTTCTGTAACTGTTAGTTGGATTTGCTTGAAACTTTGTATGCTTATTGGTCATCATCCATATATTCATTCTGTGTCCCACTCATGCGACTCCTGTGCCCCAAGGTCAAGGCCAAATGACTTAGAAGTTTGGGTTATTATAAAATCTGCGTTAAAGTTTTTACATACCTTATATCTCGACAATTGTTACCCCAATTTACAAATGTACTTCCAACTTCCAATACTTCCTTTTCATCATCCATATTTTCATTCCATAGCCTGCCCATGTGGTCCACATGCCCAAGGTCAAGGTCAAATGACTTTGAAATTTGTGTTAAAGTTTTTACATACACATACCTTATATCTCCACAACACTTACTCCGATTTACTTCCAACATCCAATACTTCTTATTCATCATCCATATTTTCATTCTATTGCCTGCCCATGTGGTCCACATGCCCAAGGTCAAGGTCAAATGACTGAAATTTGTGTTAAGGTTTTTACATACCTTATATATCCACAACACTTACTCCAATTTACTTCAAACTTCAAATAATTCTTTATTATCATCCATATTTTCATTCTATAGCCCACCCATGCGGCCCACATGCCCAAGATCAAGGTCAAATGACTTTAAAATTTGTGTTAAAGCCTTTACATACCTTGTATCTCCACAACCCTTAATTCAAACTTCAAATAAATACCCTCTGAGACCAGCAAATGCCTCGGCGGGCTCGACATGCGGGCCACGCCCATCTGGTTATTTAGAAGCAAACTATTCAATAATTGCGATTGCTGATGTGTAAACAGTACTGTGATTTTTTGTTTTACCCAATTAAAATCTTGAAATACCCAATTGCTTCAGAAATGATGGAGTGACAAAACTCAATTACTAATTCCTTATCTGGAGCTCTGGTACTCCCTACAGGGATGCCCATCAATGAAACACCCGTCATACCTCCAACAAGTAATATAGATTAGGCTACACAAAATTAATGTTTAGATTCTCATCCCCGCCTGCCCCTAATAAAACGGCTCGCCCAAGGGTTTTTTATTTAATTTTTTTTTTTTTTTTTAAATTAAAAAACATTTGGTAAAATTTACGAGAATGATGCGTCCCGCGTATTATACCGCTCCCACAGCTTTTTATCTGAGTGCTTTACGTAGCGCAATACAGCAACCCCGGAACCCGCCCCCTCGAGATTAGCAATACTTCAATATGAACATAAAAAATAAAAGTGTCCCACCCGCCCCATTTTTCCCCAAAATTTGGATGAGAATCTAAACATTAATTTTTTGTAGCCTTACTGTCCGGCCTCAGGAGTCTGCTATTTGATCAGGTGCTATACTAGTCACAAATCCCAAAGGCCCCATTTCTCCAGTCAGAAATAAATCTCCCTCCTTTAGACTTAGAAATTGACAACTTTTTCTCATGAAACTTTTAAACTGTAAAACACATTTGATGATTGATATGTCCCTTCATTATGGTGTGTGGGTGTGCAAAGTGCATTTTGATTGTTTATTTACCTTTCTAACCATTTCTTATCCTGTCATCTATCGGAAATGATTATAAAATACCTTAATTACCCTAAATATTTGGACACCAATATGTGAGCAAACAGTGTAGACCCAGACCAGCCTGCTCCTGAAGGAGCAGTCTGATCAGGGTTTGCACTATTTGCCATTTTTACAGAATGCTTCGGAGGCCTCATTGGACAACATAATCAACTTGATAAATGTTTATGACACTTATAACAATTGGTCTTGGTGTCTGAATATTTAGGGTAATTACGGTACTGTTAAAGCATGTTTTGATGAGAACAATGTTAAATAAAATATAAACAGTTGACAACAATACATGTATCTACTTTTTCATGGTTTCTACGCTGAAGCAAATTTTGTCATCTGTTTATTTTCTATTTTTCTCATCAGTTGGGAGCATGTGATGGGTCATCATTTCTGGAATCCCGACCATAGACCCCCCCCCCCCATCCCCCCCTCAACCCCTACCCCTACCAGCAGCAGGTTGAATGAGGGATCAAACCTTTAAGCTTTAAATGAGCATAGCTGTTAATAATTAGGCCATTAAATGCCATTAAACAAACAGAAACATGCTTTGACCACACTTTACTGGAAATAATTCTAAGGTGCTGTCACATCATGTTTTTATTGAGAAAGAAGACAAAATATGAAAAAACAGACATTTTTTGTTTCCCACATTCTACAGGGAAGTTCAGGGAAGAAATATGCCGCCAATAAAGTTGGTATATGACAACAAATTTAAATGTCAAGCTTTTCTGAATACAACACCGACGATAGCATTTAATGTTTGAATACATAGACTGAATAAATATCCCTTTATCATCTATTGAATGTCAAATAATGATTTGCCCCACCTGGTTGTATAGAAATTATAACGGTCTTCTATAACACCTTTTCTATTCTATAAAGTATTGTAATAAATTATTTTCCTAAATAGTCGTCTAAGTGTAGGTACTTTTGTGGTTGTTGTTAAACTAATATGCAAATTAATAAGGTATTTATATTGTCAACATATATTGAGAAATATATTATTATTTCTATGGCCCGTGTAGTTTATTCATTCATTCATTCGGCTTTCATTTAACTCTTTGCATGCTGGGAAATGTGTGGGCTATAAATAGTTCAAAACTAGCAGACAAAAATTCATCATATTTTCTTTTATTTCTCCTAGTAAATATCATGAATATGTCTTGGAATTTCATTAGAATTGAGTGCTGAGGACTCAATTCTAATGAAATTCCAAGACATATTTACAGAGAGAAATAAAACATATACTCCTAATTCATTTGGCGGATATTTTCGCCGCTAGCATGCA
Organism: Conchocele bisecta; assembly: GCA_029237695.1. Lineage (NCBI taxonomy): Eukaryota > Metazoa > Mollusca > Bivalvia > Lucinida > Thyasiridae > Conchocele > Conchocele bisecta. The sequence goes on from CM055279.1 coordinate 3,675,315, forward strand.
AAGAGTTAAGGGCTCGAACACCTTCCATACCACCATTACCCCACATATTGATTGGCATTGTTATACATTTTATATCTGACGTAAATTTCCACACTGGCATCAGGGACGATAACTGTGTTTCCTTAACATTTTAACGAACATTACTATTTGTACTTTGTATTTATTTTTTGATGTGCAATGATCATACTTTATAATGTAATGTGTAAATAATTAAAAAATTCTATGCCTCACTTGCATATGAAAATAGCCTGATATAAACGCGCTTCAATATCAGTAAAATAAATATTACTAAATGATTATACCTGTATAGCGGCCACTCGTAATCTGTAGAACTGGTGGAATAGTGACACAATTATACACTTATTTAATACATACATGTACGTTTATTGAGAAAAATAATAAAAAGATACAAAATTTACACGTTCTTAAATCTCATCAGAAGTAGGCTATATATATTGTGACCACCATTTGAACCGTCTCGATGAGACGGTTCAAATGAGTGGTGACAATATATACATTCAATGGATAATAAGAAAAATATTTAAAAAATATAGTCCAAAATTTGCATTGTGTAATGTGTTCATTGTTTTGTTCATTGTTTTGTCTGGGACAATGTTGAGGTTAAGGTGTATTGTTCTGTATTGTCGCCAAGTTGGCATCCTAACTGTAGATCAGCCGAGCCCATTGTCTCATCAGCCGAGCCCATTGTGTCATGGTGACATTACTTGTCATAACACCAGATAGGGCTTAATTGGACGAGAATTACAAACTGTTCGTTACAGCAGTTCAACCCTTGTAGCCTGGGCTAGTCGAATTGACTCAATACTTCATATGCTTGTTTATCATCATCATCCATCATTCTATGGCCGAAGGCATGTTCAAGATGTTGCTCAAATGAAATGAAATTCACCATTTAATCATTGCTGCACCAGTCATGCTTCTAACAAGCAATATAGATCGTTATCAGGCTACAGGAGTGTGCTATTTGAGTTATTCCGGTCACAAGTCCCATAAACCCCATTTCTTCAGTCGCAGCCACAAAATGCGAACAGGGATGGGCCGTCGTGGCCTGGGCATGAAAAAATACTATCCCAGGCCGTCCTTAAAAAATTGTTTGTTTCCTGTAACCCGACCCAGAATTTTAAAAATGGGTCGGTCGGTAGGCAATTCTTTTTTTTTTCTGTCACATGACATATTGAATTTAAAAATTATTAATATTAAAAAGGTACAATATTTTAACACTTGCATTGCAAGTGTTAAAATATTGTACCTTTTTAATATTAATAATTTTTAAATTCAATATTGCAAGTCTTGCAATAAAAGTATGTCAATTGTTGTATGTGTTGTTGTATGAACATGTATGCCATTTAGGGTCAGAGATTATATTAACCCATTACTCATTGTAGCACTAAATTATAAAAAAAAAAATATTAAAAAAAAAAAAAAAAAAAAAATATTGTGAACGAAATTGCAATAAAAAAAATCGGGTCGCACCGTTTTTAGCGGGTCGGTCGGGTTACAGGAAACGGAGATATAATTATGGATGGCCTCACTGGTCTGTCGGGTGAGACTTTAAACTGTGGTCCCGTCCCTATATGACCTTAGCTGTTACTGGGACATTAAACCCCATTCATTTCAATTCTCACCTCACAACTATACTGATCGGTTATTGCTGTTGACAAGTCGCCAATAATCTTATTTAGTTTCTGGCCGTGGTATGTAAGGGTTAAACGGTTTAAAATTCCATAGTTTATTGATGTTCTTGATATCCTTCATCTAATTCTGTTCTGATTTTATGGTATGTATTTCAGCTTAAAGGTACATGCCCACTCAGTAGGCTCAAACTGTTCTTTATGGGAATTAAATAAGTGTATAATTCTGTCACTATTCCACCAGTTCTAAAAATGACGAGTGCCCGCTATACCGATATAAATATTTATTTTACTGATAGTGACGCGGTGGTATCAGGCTATTTTCATATGCACAGGCTGTCCATTATCTATAAATTCCTATAAATTCCTATAAATTTGGCAATCCCTAGTAACTAATTTTTGTAAAATGCTCAAAATCAAGTCTGATATTCAACTTACTGGTTTATTCTAAACACAGTGCAAGGTTAGAGATGCAATTGACTAAATTATGATCGTATTTACCAGTTTTCTTTGTTTGGATCATTTTTAGCCAGGTTTTTTGAAGAAAAAAATCCAGGCTATTGGATTGGCGAAAGCCGGGCGGGCGGCGGGTGGCGGGTGGCGGGTGGCGGGCGGCGTCCACAATCAATGTTAAGTTTTCGTGTTTGAGTCCATTTCTTTGTTACTGTACCACCTAGGACCACCAAACTTTCACAGCTTCATAATCAAGGGGTGCCCACCACATATCACTATCTAACATGTTACTTTTTTTTTAACTTGACCCATTTTTTCCGCGCAGTCGACTTAGCCATTTTCAATGTTAAGTTTTCGCGTTTACAATGTTAAGTTTTTGTGTTTAAGTCCATTTCTTTGGTACTGTACCACCTAGGACCACAAAACTTTCACAGCTTCATAACCAAGGGGTGCCTACCACATACAACTATCCAACATGTGACCATTTGTTTACCTTCACCTATTATTTCTACGTAATTGACTTAGCCATTTTCAACGTTAACTTTTTAACGTACGTCTGGTTAAATGTTTTGGTTAAACTTTTTCGTTATACTATATCTCTGCAACTGCTTCGCCCATTACCTTGAAACTTCACATGGGTGTTTATCATCGTCCATATTTTCATTCTGACCCCCAACCGTGCAGCCCCTGTGCGCAATGTCAAGGTCAAATTACTTTGAATTTATTTGTTAAAGTTTTTTCGTGTACTATATCTCTGCAAACGCTTCACTCTCTACCTTGATACTTCACATGGGTGTTTATCATCATTGTCGATATCATTATTGCGATATCGTCGGCATTTTGGCATACGTCCGTCCGTCCGTACGTCCGTGTGTCCGGTTAAAGTGTTTTCGTTAAAGTTTTTCCATCTGCTGTTATATCTATTTTTTTAGTGTCCATGCCTCGCCCCAAGGCGCGACATGCATGGCCATCTAGTCTACAAAATGTGGGTATAATTATGTTATCCAAGTGTCCATGCTTGGAAAAAACCTGGCCTTCGTGGCTTTGCCTCGTTTCTTGTTTATCTCATTGTAAGATGTGTAATTCTGTATTTTCAGCAAACATTACAATTTTTTGCCATTCTTAGTTTACCGCTAGCTGATTGAGATGATGTAACATTGTGTTTTAAGTCTGTGAGTTGTCTTTGGAACCTGGTAACAGGAAACATTACTTTTTTTACCCACAAAATTGAAATTATTGTTGAACACATAGAAATTTAAATAGGTCCAAGCTTTTTTCTGAATAAGTCTCCAGGTGAATTAGCATAATTATTATATTGTCCCTTAGAAATCATGGTATGACAGGGTATACCATGATTACATAGATAGTCAGCCTGAGCTCAGTGAGCTTGGTATACAAGACCAAGCGGTACCTTTTTGTCAGGCAGTGGCTCAACCTGTTTTAGAAAATAAAAAATAAAAATTAATCAAGTTAATAATTGTAAACCATTTAAAAAACAGAGGAGAGGATACGGAATGGCTATAAGGGGAGGAGGAGGCCATTAATCTAGATTTTTAACTCGAAAAAATCCTTTACGTACACACATACATGCCGTAAAATTGGAAAATATTGAGTTTTGTCCCTATAAATCCTTATTTTTTTGGCAAAAATCCCTATATTTATCCCTATATTTTTGGAAAAAAAATCCTATATTCCTATATATTTGGAATCGAAAGTGAATGGACAGCCTGTATGCAAATAAGGCATCATATTTTTTAATTATTTATTCTAATTAAATGCGTCACCTGAAAAAATAATATTTTCGACAGATTATAAAGTATGATCATTGCACATCAAAAAGTAAATACAGAGAATAAATAGTAATGTCCATTAACATTTTAAGGAAACACGGTTATCGCCCCTGATATCAGTGTGAAAATTTACGTCTGATATAAAATGTATAATAATGCCAATCAATACATGGGGTAATGGTGAATGGATGTTTATTTTGCCAGAAAATGTCTCAGATGATGTCTCTGATAAAAAGAACATGTTGTTCCTACTGTGTGGGTATGTAATTAGTATGTAATATGTGGAATTAGTAATGGAGTATTGTCACTCCATCATTTCTGAAAAAAATGGGTATTTTAAAATTTTAATTGGGTAAAATAAAATCGCACTGCTGTTTAGTGTTTACACATCAGCAGACAGCAATTATTGAATTGTTTGCTTCTAATTTCATTAGAATTGTCTTCTTGGAGACAATTCTAATGAAATACCAAGATGTGTTTTCATAAAAAAATAAGAAAAACATGCAATATTTGTTGTCGGTTTAATGTTTTCTGCAGCATGATAAAGGTACCACAATTTGTTATTGCTTTTTGATCCTCACTACAAGTGATTTAAATTGGGTTTTTGGCAATTTTAATTGGATATTTAAGCAAATACGCAGCATATCTGGAGCTCTGTATGTCTCAGATGATGTCTCTGATAAATAGAGAATAGTAGGTTAGTGTCGTGAATGGGAAAAAATATCCGGCAAGGCTCAATAATTTCTTTATTTCTCATCAGAAGTATATGTTGTGACCACTCATTTGAACCGTCTCGCCGAGACGGTTCAAATGAGTGGTCACAACATATACTTTGGTTCAGAAATCAGGAAAATAGATAGAGAATAGTAGGTTAGTGCCGTGAATGGGAAACAATATCTGGCAAGGCTCAGGAAACGGGATGGGCGAGGCTCTGCCGAGCACATCCCGTTTCCGTGCCGCGCCAGATATTTTTCCGATTCACGGCACTAACCTACTATTCTATTTATCCCGTCAACACATATACATGGCTTTAAAATGCAAAGAAATAATCCCAGCAACCGCGCATATTCATACGCAGTGAGTAGGTCGTATTGACAGGATATCAAAAATGTTTCACGGCAACGTGTTTCACGGCACATACGCACTGTGTTGCCGGGATAAAAAAAGAACATGTGCCTACTGAGTGGGTATGTACCTTTAATATATGCTCTGATATTATAAAATGTCCTTGTTACTTTCTTGTTATGTGTTTTGGGTAGGTGGGTTAACCCATTCCTTTCGGAATACACCTTTACGTGTATGAAATTTATTAACTATTTCATTTTTATTTTAGTTATTTCTCAAGTATATGTTGTGACCACTCATTTGAACCGTCTCGGCGAGACGGTTCAAACGGTCATCGCGACATATATTTCTGAGCGCATAGAAGGAAACTATTTAGCATTTTCCGCAAAGATAATGGCGTATACTCAGCATGAAAAGGGTTAAAAAGTCGTTTTAGATGTTCTCATAATGATGAATTTAGTCGGGAGTGGGGCTTACGGGAAAGGGGCTTAAGAAATAGGGCTTAAGTGATTTGTGACCAGATTCTGCATGTGCTCTGAAATCTGTATAAACTACATGTATCTTCGATGAGCAATTCTTCGAGCTTTCTGTTCAGTTTTATTATACCACTCCATAGTATGATGACTGGAGTCAGATTGTCCGTCCGTCTGTCTGTCCATCACAAAACTAAGCACTGTGGGTAGACTAAATTTTCCCTTCATGGAACATCTTAATACATGCATTGCTCTAATGGTCCTCTGTGGGTGGTTGGTCGGGCGAACTCAACGGTGTAAATTAACGGTAGGGTTCCTCCTTATTCTTTGGCTCTTTTGTTACCTGGGAGTTGAATTGGGTTATTGCCCATTATAAAAGTAGTAAGTTTATTACTGATCCTACTGCTTTTGGGAGGGGGCCAAGTGATTCTGGTGTAGCGAGGACCTGGCACCAGATCAGGATTATTCTGATTTCAGGGTTGATATATAGTTTTTTTATTGTAAATATTCAGTTCTGATTTTGGGATTTTCCCCCCATTTGTACAGGTATTATATTAAATGACCTTAGCTGTTGATAGGCTGTTAAACCCCAACAAACAAACAAACTGATGGTCCTCTAACTCGGTGATCCCCTGCTTATGCCTAAAGCAAAAATTGGCATTACATTTTGCCGTCTGCTGTTTATATTTTATTTTCCATTTTTCTCATCAAAAACATGAATTGACAGTACTTTAGAATCATTTCTGTTGGAAATGATTCTAAAGTACTGTCAAGCCATGTTTTTATTGAGAAAGAATGTAAAATATAAAACAACAGCAGACGTCAATTTTCGGTTCCCGCCTTTTAAGGGTTAATCTCTCTTGGTATACCCTGGATTACCTTGTTTGCTTCAATATTTAGAACATCCAAGACACCTGTTATATGAATATTTGTGGCTTTGACTGGAGAAATGGGGCTTATGGGCTTAGTGACCGGTGTACATCCAGATCAGCCTGCGCGTTCGCCATTCCATCCATGAAACACCTGTAACAAGTAATATAGATCGTTATCAGTCTACAGGAATGCTAGTTGATCAGGAACTAACATGGTCACAAATCCAATAAGCCCTATTTATCGAGTCATGGCCATATTTATGGAGAATTAAAGATTTAGTGATGAAAACAGTTAGGGAACCTATAGGTTCAGTATTACGTGAGAATATAGTGGATATCTGTGTGACTGTTTTATTTAACCCATTTCATGCTGAGTATACCCCACATTTGTTTGTGGAAAATCCTAAATATGAGCTTATGTGTATATGTCGCGACCACCATTTGAACCGTCTCATCGAGACGGTTCAAATGAGTGGTCACAACATATACTTTCATTGAGAAATAACAAAAATAAAATATTTAAAAAATTCATGCCCGTAAAGTGTGTATTGCGCATGTAATGGGTTAATTTTAAAGGCACTGTGTCTTAGATTCGGACGGAAAATTAAGATAGCTGTGTAAGGGTTAAAATTGTCCACACATGGGTGCAAATAATGTCCGGTTTAGAAAGGTTCCACTGTACATGTGATTTCATTTGCTTTAAGTTACTTCAACCAGTTTCTAGAAATGAAACATATTTCTACAGATCACTGATGTGGTATTGTACCAGTATTACAATTTAACAACATGTTTTTTTTTTGCAATTTGTGCTTTCTAATAATACAGCAATAACCGAGATGCATTATCAAATTATCTCCCCTGTTTATCACAGTTTTGGATCATATACAGAATATAAAACGAAGAAAATTTAACTTAATCAAATAAAGCGACGTGTTTGGTTGATATAGGTCATTTGCAGTTTATAAATGACAAATCACAACCACAGCCATGCATAATAGTGGTAAAATACCACTGGGGTGACATGTAAGGATAACCAGATTTATCAGTTGAGTGCACGTTTACTTCAAGGTTAATCTTGTAGTAATCCAAGATTAACATTGTCGTAAATCTTGAGAATATAATATGTTTGTTTATATGGAAATATAGATCAGATTAACCCTTCCTACGTTGTTGACGGAAATTGACGTCTGCTGTTTCTAATTTTTGCTTTAATTCTTAACAAAAAACTGGTTTTGACAGCACATAAGAATCATCTCCAGTGGAGACGATTCTCATGTGCTGTCAAAACCAGGTTTTTGTCGAGAAATATTGAAAATAAAACATTTCCAGCAGACGACAACATTTAATTCAGCGTAGTAAGGGGTTAATGGTGTATATGTATGTAGGTACAGGTACATATGAGACACGCCATGTGATTTTGTACCTTCGGACATCTGCGTAATCTCATTAAATACGGTTACAAAATTTACAATATTTTTCATAAATAAAGTCAACATTTTTAGCTCGACTATTCGAAGAATAAGTAGAGCTTATGTTGTCACCCCGGTGTCTGCGTCGGCGTCGGCGTCGGCGTCACGCCTTGGTTAAGGTTTTTATTTTAGTCAAGTTTGTATATGGAATACTACTGGCCCTACACCCACCATACTTGCACAACTTCATCTCCTAGTGATGTACATCAATAACCCCTCATCTATATTTGACCTTGACCTACATTTCCTCTTGAATTACTTACTTAATTCCCCTTGGTTAAGCTTTATGGTCAACGTTGGTTAAGGTTTTTTTTCAAGCTTGTACATTGAATACTATTGTGCATCCAGACACCATACTTCGACAACCTTTTCTCATAGGTATGTACATCAATAACCCCTGATCTATATTTGACCTTCACCTACATTTCCTCTTCAATTACTTACTTAATTCCTTTTGGTTAAGGTTTTTAGTCAACCTTCTATATGCAATACTACTGGCCCTACACCCACCATACTTGGACAACTTCATCTCCTAGTGATGTACATCAACAACCCTGATCTATATTTGACCTTGACCTACATTTCCTCTTGAATTACTTACTTAATTCCCCTTGGTTAACGTTTTCAGTCAAGCTTGTAGATGGAATACTCCTGGCCCTACACCAACCATACTTGGACAACTTCATCTCCTAGTGATGTACATCAACAACCCCTGACCTATATTTTACCTTGACCTACATTTAACCTTGAATTACTTACTTAATTCCCCTTGGTTAAGGTTTTTACTCGACCTTGGTTAAGCTTTTTACTCAAGCTTGTACATGGAATACTATTGTGCATACAGACACCATACTTGGACAACCTTTTCTCATAGTGATGTACATCAATAACCCCTGATCTATATTTGACCTTGACCTACATTTCCTCTTGAATTACTTACTTAATTCTCTTTGGTTAAGGTTTTTAGTCAAGCTTGTAGATGGAATACTCATGGCCCTACACCAACCATACTTGGACAACTTCATCTCCTAGTGATGTACATCAACAACCCCTGACCTATATTTGACCTTGACCTACATTTAACCTTAAATTACTTACTTAATTCCCGTTTAAGGTTTTTACTCAACCTTGGTTAAGGTTTTTAGTCAAGCTTGTAGATGGAATACTATTGTGCATACAGACACCATACTTGGATAACTTTTTCTCATAGGGATGTACATCAATAACCCCTGACCTTTATTTTACCTTCACCTACATTTAACCTTGAATTACTTGCTTAATATTTATAGTCAAGCTTGTATATGGAATACTTCTGGGCCTACATCAACCATACTTGGACAACTTCATCTCCTAGTGATGTACATCAATAATCCCTGACCTATATTTGACGTTGACCTACTTTTATCCTTGGATTACTTAGTTATCTCCCCTTGGTTACGCTTTTTACTCAAGCTTGTATATGGAATACTCCTGGGCCTACAGCAACCATACTTGGAAAACTTTATCTCCTAGTGATGTACATCAATAACCCCTGACCTATATCTGACATTGACCTACATTTAACCTTGAATTACTTACTTAATTTCCCTTGGTTAATGTTTTTAGTCAACCTTGGTTAAGGTTTTTATGCAGGCCGCAGCCACCTTCTTTGTCAAGCTATGTGTACATGGACAACCCTCGTAGTCGAGCTATGCTGTTCTCCTACAGCTCTTGTTAGAGTACATGCTTCATTTGCATTTTCTATTTTCAGATGTTATTGAAGGTTGCTGATGCCAATGTTGTCGCCATAACACAGTCAGTAATGGTCCTGATTGCAAGTAGTTGATGCTGCACAATGGATTACGGCTAGATGAATACACATGGGTCTCGAACATTAATAGACACAGTTAGCATTTGAATGTGGTAACAATGGCTGAAGTTTTTGCAGAAACAACTTTCACTTTACGGCGGTCATCAAAAATGCTTTCAAAAAGTCATAGACCTCCGTCACCTAAACACAAGCAGCCAGACCTGATTCTATCAAATCAGAAGAAACATAGTCACAGAGTTACTCAGAACGGCGATGGATTGTCTCATATCTCCAGCCAGATTTTATCTGATTTAAAGAATCATCATGTTTCGCCATCAAGAAATATAGGGAAAGAAATTACTTCCCATACCAATGATGAGATGAAATCACACACCCAAGGTGCTTCCAGACCAGTAATTGGTCGAGTTAGTGGAAGGAAGTCTCTGGATATTGGTAAGAAACGGAAAGAGAAAACTGAACCTTTAAATGATGTGAAAAGAAAACTGAAATTTGAAGCAGATGATGAACTGGACTTTACTGATAAAATGTCCGCATTACGATCTGTGTTGGGAAAGGAGAGCAGAATCATAGGCAACATTACCAACAGGAAGGAATATTACAAAGAGAATGGAAATCATGATAGAAAATCAACCGCCTCATATTCAGATTTTCCAACTGGAAAAGAACTGGATGTTACATCTAATGCCAGACAGGAATTAGAAATGGATGAGTTGGACATTGCTATGGTTGACAGTAGAATCACTGATGACCGGCTGTCGGCGTTGACAGTGGATCTGTACGCACTGAAGGATAAACTGCAAGAAAGTAGAAAGAAACAAAGACGATCAGAAAAACCTGATTCTCATAATATTGGGAGACAAGTAAATGGTGCTGTTAGCACAGGCCATAGTAAACTGAAGGTGCGTCACAATGGTGGAACAGAAGTAGAATCATATGTGGCTGCTGGTGATCCTCTCCCACATGCAACACCAGACAGGAGGGTTATCACACCGAACAGAAAACCAGAGACTAAACTTGAAGGAGAGAATTCCATATCGAAATCTAGACACTTGGGACACAAGCAAACACAGACAAGGTCACTGGACCAGTCTCTGAACAGAAGCATACAGAGTAACTGTCCGTTCTACGACTCTGATCCTCCCATATTTAAAGACTCTCAACGTGAGGGGAAAGTTCATTCAAAAGCAACTGCATTTAAGCAAATACACAAAGGTAATTTTATACAACTAGATGAATTTGATGGTCAAAGAAAGTATGGTAAGTTGAAAAGTGACAAAGACCTTTGTACTGAAAAAACTAGTAGACAGTATGAAAGTGACAATGGTGCTTGTGTGGATATAGAGCAAGATAGACTGAAACATGGTAAACATCGTGGCAGAATCAAAGCTACTGGTTCAGTAGATACTCCCATATCGACGGCTAAACATTCTAGTCTACATGATGAGAAAAGAAAACGTATTGACAAGTATCTTAGTACTAGATTTCCAACCACGAAGACTGAAGATGATTTCATATCTGACTCTCAAAATGGTAAAATGTCAATAAAAAAAATGAAAGGAAAGTTATCGAGGGCATCAAGTCAAAGTGAATCTACTCGTGCTGATGTAAGAAAGGTTCTAAATCTAAAATCAGATGGGGGCAAGCAAAGAGAAAATGGAGATGTAATCAAAAAGAGAAGCCATGATGCTAGAGGAAAGTTAACAAGTGCTGATAATCGGAGAAGTGCTGTAATCAAAGAACGAGATAATGTTCAATTAGGCAAAGCTAACTCTGAGCTAAACAACAACAATAATGTTTTGTATAACAACAGAAATAAAAATATCGATGTATTTTTAGATCAACACTTTGACAAGCGAATTATCTTAAGAACTGAGAAAACTGAAATGAAGGTTAGAGAGTGGATTAAAAAGATTGGACTTGACAATCCTGAACCGTTGTCTGATAGTGGACCGATGACTGTTGATGAGCTGAGTGTCTCTATATCAGAATACTCGGCCAACAGGAATGGTTACCAAAATGGTGCTGTAAGTCCCAGTGATAGCTGTGATAAAATCCCGGTGAAACTTGAGAAAAACAAATCAGAAACAGTGCAAAATAAAGTTGTGCATCTAGATCAGTTGGATAGTTTGTTTCCTCTGGAAAAGAAGAGACGAAAAGACCCAGCTTCTGTGACCTCTAACACTCTATTGAAGCGACCAAATCAGAAGAATGTACCATATGCTAAAGGGAAGAGTGTTGTAAAATCTTCATTGGAATCCGACTCAGAGTAAGTATGCATATGTGGCTGTGACTGGAGAAATGGGGCTTATGGAATGTGTGTCCAGTGTAGCTCCTGATCAAATATCACACTGCTGTGACCTCATAACGATCTATATTGCTTGTAAGAAGCATGACGAGTGTTTATTTGAAAGGAATGGCATGCACACAGTCTGATCAGGATATGCACTGTTGGCCATATCACCAATGGAACATCCCTTCATACTTGTAACAAGCTTTATATATTATTGTTGGGCTGCAGGAGTGTGCTATTTGTTCACTGGACCATACTCCCATAAACCCTATTGCACCGCCACATATAAGTTAATTTGCGATAGCTGCGCTTTATTATACCCCCGGCATACGGAGTATGTCAAGGGTTATACAGGGGTACCTATATAGTTTTTGTAATTCCGTCCGTCCGTTGGTTCGTTTGTCCATCCATCAGCGTTAAAGTTTTTATTTATCAGTCCAGGTGGCAGCCACTGTATACGTGAGTCCCCACTCACTTTCTCTAGTTGAATTACAATTTATCCAGAATTGGAAACTGTTTATCTTTTCAGGCCTAAATTGTATATGTGCGTAACAACTAACATACTTCGTTCTACTTACTATATACTAACAATATAACCAAACTTGTATGTCTGTTTGTTATTTCTCAATGAACGTATATGTTGCGACCACTTAACGAGACGGTTCAAATGGTGGTCACGACATATGCTTCTAAGCACAAATAATATTTTTTTTTATGATTTTCCCCAATCAAAATGGCTTATCCTTAGCATCAGATGGGTTAATTCACATTTTACTGTCAGTCTGATGAATTCAGTAGGAATTGATGCAATGTCCTAAATGTTTTATTTATCAGCTGAGGCCCGTTTCACTAAACTTTGTACGACTAAAATGTTCGTAAGTGCAAAATTGTGATAGTCAGTAATATATCACATCAACACTGTTTTTTTGTAAACAATTACTGGATTTACATTTATTGAACATAGGCTGCATATGCAGCCTATGCTCAATAAATGTAAATCCATCAATTGAAATTTCCAGACTATCCTAAATTTGCACTTACAAACATTTTTGTCGTACAAAGTTTAGTGAAGTGGTCCCCTGATGACTGTTGTTGGAGTGATTGGCTTGTGTGTGCTTATTGACATAGCAATTTATTGTTTGGATACATGATTACATGTCCTGTGTGCCTTATATTTCCCGTCTGTAATTAGCTATTGTATCTTGGTCGTGTTTATGTTATGTATACACGTATGTGTCTGCCATAATGAAATTGACACCTGGATCTAAGCCACAAATGAATTACGATCGAGAATGACACACAAATTCACTCAATGAGCACGCAATGGGTAATTTAACGATCGGGGTTCATCCTTTCCTGAATGCCGACTTACATGGTTTGGCCCTCATGTACGGTACATTTTCGACCTTCTGATACTTGAGAGCTAAATCCTGTTATACCCCATTAACAATTAATAAGGTTAGTGCTGATCATATTACTTTTGGGGTTGGAGCTAAGTGACTGGTGTGGAATGGACCTGACACCAGGTCAGGATATTCCAATTTCAGGGCTGAATATATATTTTTCTGTAAATATTTAATTATGATTTTGGGAATTTCGCTCACTATGGGCAGGTTAAATACGGGATAGTCCAACCCGGCCTTAAATGACCTTAGCTGTTGATAGGCCGTTAAACACCAATAATCAATCATTAAATCACAATTTGTATAGTATTTATTCTAACAATGAAGAAATTGTAACATGAAAATTAACTTTAACGCGACAGGAACATCATGAACATTATCATGATTATGTTTCTGTTTGTTTTGTGTGTACATGTACATATGAGACGGGCCATGTGATTTTGTACCTTCGGACATCTGCGTAGTTTCAAGAAATACGTTTACAAAATATGCATTAAATTTCATTAATTTGCGTCAAGAGTTGACCAAATTTTCAGAGTACATGCGGATTTATATTCCGCATGTACCGTATTCATTCTAATAAACGCCCATACTCTAATAAACGCCCACCCCCCATTTTTGGGCAAAAAAATGAACATTTTCTGCCCGATTTTACAAAAATTGGGACCTAATAAACTCCCATGGCCTCCTCTGGAAAGAAAAATGGACATACCTGTCAAACTGTAATTTTCCGTATTTCCCTTTTTAGTAACGTGCGGACATGTGCCTTTCGTTCTTTGCGTCCAAATATTCTGTAGGAACATGGAATTTCAAGGCCACCTCCCCTTGCAAATGTCCCGATAGAGGAGGGTCGCGGTTCCCCAGAAGTAACTGCGATCACCTGGGTGATATCTCCGTTATTAAATAATGTTGTCAATGGCTGACACAGTCCTTCAGGAATATGTCCTACAACAGTTTCGCCTTGTTTAACAATTATTGCAGAGTCACTATAGTCGTTATCTGGTTCTAATATACAATCCAGTTCTGTTCCTGGTGGATAACTTGTTCTATACACGTGATATCGACATCGGTACCCGGTCACGGTTTAACGCACAATATTGTACAGCAAAACCGGGAACCAGATGTGATGATGGGCTTGCTTGATTATCAAAAAAAATATAAAAAAATACGATTTGGTATGGGGACGATTTTGGTCTGGGGACGATTTGACCAGATATTATATGTACGCGAAGAGTGATGTCCCTTTGTTATTGTTGAGATATTTTGATAAATTTACGGATTTGGGGTATGTCCGAATACTTACTGATCCTAAAGTAATTATTCTAATGAGAAATGGACCAGTCCAAACATACAGATTATCTGAATACAAACGTCCGATACGGTAGTAATTGCTAAGACTACACCGTGAGTATATAGAACGTCTGTAAGGTTTACAAATCCAATCGTTTTCTTCACTTTTTGACATTTTTGACTCTGACCAAAAACCATTGCCTCTATTAATCGCCCACCCCCGACCTGTGACTTACCGATGATTCTAATAAGTGCCCGGGCGTTTATTAGAATGAATACGGTACCCTGAAAATTTTGTCAACTTTTGACTTTTTATGAAAAATATTATAAATTTTGTAAACGTATTACAAGAAATTACGCAGATATCCGAAGGTACACAATCACATGGCCTGTCTCATAATGGTATTAGCTACCATAATAAACCTAGATAATATTTTTGAGTCATCCATCTGGTATTGGGGTGGGACAACAGAAACTGTTAGTCAGAATACATCTGTATTGAAAATTACAGCAGCCCACAGTTATATTACTGGAGTACATGTACATTTAATTATACCGTAGTTCATTTTCTTGGTTTTCAAGGAGAAAATCTCTCATTACATCCAGTGATTATCTTGTTTGTTCTCTGTACAGGACCATCAGAAGACAACCTAGGTAAACTAGACACGCTAGTAATGGCTACCGGTAGTTGCTGGTGGAGTTGGAGCATCATCTATTGCCTACACTTACTGATTCTTCACTTTGCGCCAGCGTAAAATGTTTCACGTCCAAATAGGCGCCAGCTTTCTGACAAATTCCCATTCGGCTACATGCAGAAGATAAATATACTGCATAAACACATTTTCGTCTAGTTACAAGATTAAAAATATGTAGAGCTGTGTGGTATCTCATCAGGAAACCGTTGCATTTTTTTATGTGAAACATTTTACACCGGAGCGGAGTGCTGTATCAGTGACACTTAGATGTGTGATGGTTTTAGCCACTCTGTTTGCTAGTTAACCCTTTCAACACTACAAACATCTATAGTTGTATTAGCAAACAGTGTATATCCAGATGAGCCATCTCATCAGGATCTGCACTTTTTGCAAGTAATTTTGATATTTTTTTTCAGGAAAAACAACCCTCTTTTCATAAATGGACTCGTCTGAAAATCATTTTGTGACAATTGGATTGGTCAGAAAATGAACATATCACAGTGCATTCCAGTTACATAGGGGTGAAAGGGTTAAATAATGTGTGGAGGGAACGCTGCACTATGCACCTGGGGCCCGTTTCAATAAACTTAGTACGACTAAAATGTTCGTACGTGCAGATTTAGAATAGTCTGTAAATTCCAATTTATGGATTTACATTTATTGAGCATAGGCTGCATATGCAGCCTATGCTAAATAAATGTAAATCCAATAATTATTTACAAGAACACATTGTTAATGTGAAATTTACAGACTATCATAAGTTTGCACTTACGAACATTTTAGTCGTAAGAAGTTTAGTGAAACGGCCCCCTGTTTCAGTGGTCACAGTTAGTTTAAGCAATATTTATTTCAAGTTGTGGCAAGTGATATATATATACATACAATTGTTTCAGTGGTCACAGTTAGTTTAAGCAATATTTATTTCAAGTTGTGGCAAGTGATATATATATACATACAATTGTTTCAGTGGTCACAGTTAGTTTAAGCAATATTTATTTCAAGTTGTGGCAAGTGATATATATACATACAATTGTTTCAGTGGTCACAGTTAGTTTAAGCAATATTTATTTCAAGTTGTGGCAAGTGATATATATACATACAATTGAGTCACAGTTGAGTCACTGTATGTGTAATGTTTCCCCCAGGATGAAAAAGGGACTCGGTAAGGCCAGACAAAAAGGGGCTCGGTAAGGCCAGACAAAAAGGGGCTCAGTAAGGCCAGACAAAAAAGGGCATACAACTGTGAAAAAGAGGCACATTCAGCTTGCGAAACATAATATTTTAAATATTACTTGAAAATTACATCATCATAAAAATGGTGAATGGCAGTAAAGCAGAAAATCATTTTGAGTTTCAAATGTTGGTGGTTGCCGTCTGTACTCAGTGTTGAACGTACACAGTACACACACACACTCACACCCAATCAATCAATTAATCAACCAACCAACCAACAAATCAACCAACCAACTCAATCAATCAATTACTCAACAAATCAATCAGTCTGTTGCTCCAGTATATTATTTATTTGCTTGTAACCCTTAGATGGGGGGAAACATAAATTGTCGTCTTCTGTTACATCATATATTTTTTTCTGAATAAAAATATTGTTTAACAGCACTTCAGGATCATTTCCATCTAATGCACTGTCAAAACATGTTTGATTCCGAGAAACAACAAAATATTAAGAAAGAAACAGCAGACGACAATTTTCTGTTCCCACATTGTAAGGGTTAAACTGTTAAAGTGGTTAACCCTTAGACCGCTACTCACAACAATTGTCGTCTGCTGTTGCTTTTACATTTTTACTTATTTCTCAATAAAAACATGGTTTGACAGCACTTTAGAATCATTTCCATTGGAAATGATTCTGAAGTGCTGTCAAAGCATGTTGTAAATTATTCTAAAGTGTTGTCAAAGCATGTTTTTGATGATAAAAATGGAAAATAGAAAATCAACAGCAGACGACAAAAAAAAAAGAAGATAGCGGTCTAAGGGTTAAAGTAATGATTTCCAATAGTTTGGCACTTAGAATTATGTAAATTTTCATATTTTTAATACCATTTCGATTAGTTGTTTATGATGTTTCACACCACATGAATTCAACATTAATCATAAATTATTAAGTACCTGAAAATACATTAAATTGGCCGTGATGCATGCAAACGTTTACCTTTTTTCACTTCATGTCCGAGCAGGCAGATTCTATTTCCATTTATTCTTGATCCACTTTCTAGTGCTCCAGATAAGGAATTAGTAATTGAGTATTTTCACTCCATCATATCTGAAGCAATAGGTATTTCAATATTTTAATTGGGTAAAATAAAATCACACTACTGTTTACACATCAACAGACAGCAATTATTGAATAGTTTGCATCGAAATGAAAACATGTATTGGCATTTCATTACAATTGTCTCCTTGGAGACAATTCTAATGAAATACCAAGATGTGTTTTCATGGAAAATAAGAAAAATATGCTATGGTTATCGTTTTCTGTAGCATGATAAAGGTACCACAAATTTTTCATTTTTCATTGCTTTTTGATACTCGCTACTTCTGATTTCAATTGGATTTTTGGCAATTTTAATTGGGTATTTACGCAAATATGCAGCTTATCTGGAGCACTGACTTTCATTGATCAATCAATCAATCAGATGGTTTACTCCTTTACGTCTCATTTTCAAAATTTTGGCATTAAATTCTTAAATTTTGGTCCGATCAAAAAAATGTTTGTCAACAGATGTACCAACATTATTATGCCCTCACCGAGGGGATATAGCGTTAGTGCATGTACATGTGTATGGGTGGTGGTAACATCGTAAGTAGTAACAGTTGTGAACCGCTTCACCGATTTTTAGCCAGGTTTTTTGAAAAAAAATCCAGGCTATTGGATTGGCGAAAGCCGGGCGGGCTGGGCGGCGTCCACAATCAATGCTAAGTTTTCGTGTTTGAGTTCATTTCTTTGTTACTGTACCACCTAGGACCACCAAACTTTCACAGCTTCATAATCAAGGGGTGCCCACCACATATCACTATCCAACATGTTACTTTTTTTTTTAACTTGACCCATTTTTTCCGCGCAGTCGACTTAGCCATTTTCAATGTTAAGTTTTCGCTTTTACAATGTTAAGTTTTCGCGTTTAAGTCCATTTCTTTGGTACTGTACCACCTAGGACCACCAAACTTTCACAGCTTCATAACCAAGGAGTGCCTACCACATACAACTATCCAACATGTGACCATTTTTTTACCTTCACCTATTATTTCTACGTAATTGACTTAGCCATTTTCAACGTTAACTTTTTAACGTACGTCTGGTTAAATTTTTTGGTTAAAACTTTTTCG
Organism: Conchocele bisecta; assembly: GCA_029237695.1. NCBI lineage: Eukaryota > Metazoa > Mollusca > Bivalvia > Lucinida > Thyasiridae > Conchocele > Conchocele bisecta. The sequence continues at coordinate 3,693,922 of CM055279.1, forward strand.
TTATACTATATCTCTGCAACTGCTTCGCCCATTACCTTGAAACTTCACATGGGTGTTTATCATCGTCCATATTTTCATTCTAACCCCCAACCATGCGGCCCCTGTGATCAATGTCAAGGTCAAATTACTTTGAATTTATTTGTTAAAGTTTTTTTGTGTACTATATCTCTACAACTACTTCACCCATTACCTTGATACTTCACATGGGTGTTTATCATCATTGTCGTACCCACTTGCGGAAAGCGCGATATCGTCGGCATTTTGGCATACGTCCGTCCGTCCGTCCGTCCGTCCTCCGTACGTCCGAGTGTCCGGTTAAATTTTTTCGTTAAAGTTTTTCCATCTACTATATCTATTTTTTTAGTGTCCATGCCTTGCCCCAAGGCGCGACATGCAGGCCACGGCCATCTAGTCTACAAAAAGTATAATTATGTTATCCAAGTGTCCATGCTTGGAAAAAACCTGGCCTTCGTGGCTTTGCCTCGTTTCTTGTTATAATATATGGCCACAATGTGTGTCTAGGGATGATGCTTTTTTTTGCATACGATCCACGTCTGACCGCCCAAAGTCAAGGTCACTGAGATGTTCAGCTTGATTGTAAGGCAAAACTGTTTTATTATCAAGTCTGCCAGCGAGGGTATTAGCTTAGCGATAATGATGCCCTTGTTTAATTAGTCATGCCGCTTAATATTCATGCATCATTTTGTGATAGGCTAGTTCTTCACTGAGTGAGTTTTGCTTGTTTTTGCCATGACCCGTATCTCATAATGAAACTTGAATGAATATAGGGATGCAAAAGTCGTCCATCCGTCCGTCATGTTCCTTTCTGCTTTTACTTCTTTACCGTATAAATGATCTGGTTTAAACTTCATGTGCATGTTTATTATCATCCATATTTTCATACAATGTGGCATCAGGTTCAATCCTCAGCCGGGGCAGTATGTGAGATGGTATGGTGGTCGTCAGACCGGACAAGTGGGTTTCCTCCGGATACTCTGGTTTCCTCCCACATTAAGGACTGCCCTTACGCCTTCATGTGTGCCAACGAAAGCATTTGTATAGTCCTAAAATATAGATTAAAATGTTTAAATTAAGAAATGGCGAATAGCATAGTACCAGATCAGACTGCAGGGGACCGTTTCACTAAACTTCGTAAGACTAAAATGTTCGTAAGTGCAAATTTAGGATCGTCTGTAAATTTCAATTGATGGATTTACATTTATTGAGCATAGGCTGCAAACGCAACCTCTGCTCAATAAATGTAAATCCAAGAAAACAATGTTAATGTGAAATTTACAGACTATCATAATTTTGCACTTACAACATTTTAGTCGTACAAAGTTTAGTGAAACGGGCCCCAGATGTGCAGGTTATGCTGATCGCCAATGCCATAAAACACATTTTTGGTTAAATATTTCAGTATAACGTAGATGGTTTATGTTTTGTTAGTATATCTGACATGGACTATTGATTTTTAATCATGTTTGGGTGGATGTGTATTGATTACCAAATGAAGCTTGAGATGTGTTTAGAACTTTGATTTACCACATTATTAACCCTTCCTACGCTGTTGTTGGAAATTGCCGTCTGCTGTTTTTCATTTTTGCTTTAATTCTTAACAAAAAACTGGTTTTGACAGCACATGAGGATCGTCTCCACTGGAGATGATTCTCATGTGCTGTCAAAACCAGGTTTTTATCGAGAAATATTGAAAATAAAACATTTCCAGCAGACGACAGAATTTAATTCAGCATAGTAAGGGTTAAAGCATTCGTTCTTCTGAATATAATTTGTAATGTTGTTAAATCGGTTGGCATGTAGGGGTCGCTTGTTCCCAAATAACTATACAGCACCTGTTGGTATGTTATTACAATGATGTAATAATATACATGTAAAAGCATTTGTGATTGCTATACTGCAAGGCAAAAATCAGTTCCCACTTTGAAAATATTGAAAATAAGTTCTTTGCAAAAGTGTTATCCGAAATGCATTTGCATTGTATCATCGTAATGTTGATTTTTAAAGGCACTATCTCAGATTATGTCTGAGATATTTAATGTGTGCAAATGGAATAGATCCGTCAAATGCTCCAATTTATTTGATTGAGGTTGAGAGGGGATGTGTATCTTAACTATAAATTCATCCTTCAAACTTCATGTTGTAATGCTGTATATTACTGGGGCCAAGTGATCTGTAGCCGATTTCATGAAGATTTCTAACCATACTTATCTAGCTAAGTAACTTTGAGGAAGTAATCATTTATTTTTCCCAAACTAACGACTGCATATATTTGGTGATTAAAAGTATGCAGAATTATTATACTGAATTTATTACATTTTCACACTCAAAATGTGCAGGAAGGCGTCGGATCAGGATGTATTTTGGTGGTAATATAAGTTTTTATTGCAGTTTTTGTGCTGTATGTACAGTGCTCCTACACACTGGTGCACTCCTGTCTGTATATGTCATTGTTGTTGAATGATCAATCAACTAATGAATGAACGAAGAAGCAAGCAAGCAAGCAAGCAACCAACTAACCAACCAACCAACCAACCAACCAACCAACCAACCAACCAACCAACCAATCCTAATTCAACCAAGCAACCAACAAACAAATCCCAATTCGACCAACCAATCAACTAACCAATCACTCAACCAATCAACCAACCAATCAATCAATCAAGCTGTTTACAGGTTCTCATCTGTTTATGACCTTGGAGTTGCTGTTGAACAGAAGTAAATCCCCAGTCAATCAACAAATCAATCAATCAACCAACCAACCAGCCAACCCATGTATTACAGGTCGTCGGTGTTCAGTTTGCCATTCTCCGTCCAGTCTGGTGAGTCTGTATCGACGACGTGTCAGGCCGTGAAGTTACTGCGTCGGCTCTCACATGTCCCGCCCGACCACAGACAGAACCTCGTGCTTCTGGTACGTACGTGCGCCTATAGACCAATCTCATATAGTAGTTACCAAACTTGGACCACAGACAGAACCTCGTGCATAGGAGTCGGAAGCTCTACCATATGTTCAGTACTTTCAGCACTTTGATTTTCTGTTCGCTTTATAGCGAACAGAAAATCAATGTGCTAAAAGTATTGAACATTCTTTAGAGCTTCCGACTACTTTGGTACGTGCACGAGTCGGCTCATCTGGATCTACACGTTTTGCCAATGCCACTGTACAGGCCTGTGGTGTTCAAAGGGTGAAATGACATTCTTTGATTTTGACCATGTGTTGCCATAATTGCCACGGCAACAGCATTGTGCCACACATACAGTTCGATAAAATTAATGTAATATCCATATGCCTAGTGTAATAACCAAAATTTGTGACTATTAATAGATTATATATGGAGATAATATGAATAATCAAGTGTCCACCATCTAGATAATGATTGATATATTTTCACAGGCGAAGTGTTTTCGGCGATGGTGGAACAACGTGCTACGCGCGAAGGCGCGGGATCAGCAGATTACGGAGGCCGCCCGGCATTCCCCCGTCAGCTACGGCGTCATGCTCAGGAAGTATGTATCATAATTCATGTATCTCACTCTCTTGGATTCAAACTTAACTTTGGGATGCATTGCAGAGGACTTCACAGCTCCAGATAAGCTTTGTGTCTAAAGAGTATTGTACTCCCTGATTTCAAATTAGATCCAGATAAGTTTTGTATCTAATGAGTATTATACCGCCAGATCTCAAATTCAATATGTATTTTTCTTTGACAAAATGTTTATGTATTATTGATTTTCTTCCTTATTAAAGGTACATGCCCACGCAGCAGGTTACACTGTACTACTACTTTTCATTTTCTGTCATGCCATATATGAGACATTTGTCTTCCCACTAACCAGTTATTTTTAATTACGGCGCGTGTTAATTGGTGTTAAATCGCATTTTATATGGCGTGACCAGAAAGGGTATTTTCCGACCTCGTGCTATTTTTACCAATACGCGTCACGTGACACGGTCAATCATATCACATCTTTGACATGCGTAGTGAAGTATCGGAAGTTGAGAAGAAAAATTTCTGTTCGAGTCCAAATCTAAATCTCCACGTAACTCTTTCCATTTGGTGATCTGGTCGCCAATATTAACCACACTCTCTCTGTACTGCCTGTCCCTCAGACATTTCGCCTTTTTTTGGCCGACGCCGTTTCATACAATTTCCGTCCTGGACGTTTCGACATGTTGATATTCTTGTTTACATATTGGGAAGCCTACTGGTGCGCGTAGTATACTGCGCATGCGCACCGCAAGCCGTGATGTGAAAGTCGTCGTCCCCGCACATTATCAAAATAGACTGTTACCGCCGCGCGTCGCTAACAGTAAATTGATAATCAATAAATGATTATATTTGTATTGCGGGCACTAGTAATTTTTAGAACTGATGGAATAGTGACATAATTATACACTTATTTAAATCCTATAAAGAACATTTTGTGCCTACTGCGTGGGCATGTACCTTTAAATAGGGAACAAATGTTAAAAAAAAATAAAACACATTTAAAAATTCACTTATTTGAGCTGCATTTGCTTTTTGCAGATCAACTAAGTAAATTTCAACTTTATTACAGTATTTCCACTACTCAATTTAAAAATCAATGCGTATTTCACATTCGTGTGAGTATTTTATACTCCCACTTTTGATAATCAGGGCGTATTCTGCTAAAATAAATGCGTAAAATACGTCAATACGCCAATACGCACCTTATCTGGAGCCCTGAGATATGCCGCAATGCATTCTCCCGTCGGCTATGCCGTCCTGCTCACGAAATATGTATCTTAATCCATGTATCTGACTCACCTACCTGGCTTCAAACCTAACCTATGGATGTGTTGCAGAGGACATTGTATAAATGGTGCAATGCATTCTCCCTTCAGCTACGGTGTCCTGCTCCGGAAGTATTTATCGTAATCCATGTATCTGACTCGGTTATTTCGTCGGGGTTTCCCAAAACAAATGGTGTCCAAATATATAGGGTTTGTATGCTATATCTTATCTACTGGCTCATGTCTACCCTACATGTCTACCCTACAGGCCACATAACGTCTCTACTCCACGGTTACTTCGAGTAGTGGAAGCCGGTGACGAAGCACCGACTCAAGTCTACCCTATGAAGATAACAATGTATTTGGATTCAAATTGTTTTTTGGTAAACCCCTATTTTATAGGGGTTTGCCAAAACAAATGGTGTCCACATATATAGGGTTCGTACGCTATATCTTACATGCTGGCTCACGTTTATCTTACAGGGGAGAGATATGCTACAGAACCTCTCTAATCCACGGTTACTTCGAGAAATGGAAGTCGGCGACCAAGCACCGACGATTCCAGGCGGCCGTCTCGGCGCTTCAGCGGCGCCACCTATTGAGGAAAGGCATGAACGCGTTCAAGTGGGCTATAAATAGATCAAAGCTACGTCAGGGCATTCTGACCGATCGCGTTCACTCGATGCTGCTCACCTCCAGCTTCAATAAGGTAAATTAACCCTTTCACCCCTAATTAACTGGTATGGACACTTCCATGTAGACTTAAACTATTCAATTAAAATCAGAAAAGGGGTGTTTTTTGGCAAAACATCTGAAAATATCGGTTCAAGCCACCTCATCTGGACCTTCACTGTTTACAATCATTGCGGAAGTCGTCTGTGGTGTTGAAGGTGTTAAACATAAGCACGACTCGGAACATGGGATGTGGCCTAGAGGTTAGAACACGCGACTTCCAATCCGGATGTTGTGGGTTCGTTCACACCTCACCTTTGGCATGAACAAATATTTTCATCGTATTTCTGTCCCACTGGTCTTTCGGATGAAACTTGAAGCAGAGGTCCCAGTAAATTGTATATAGGTTCAACTCTTAAAATGTACCACCAATGTGCTTATTGTGATCAACGGGTTTCTGTTAGCTGTCGCCCCCTCTGCCCCCTCTCCCGTCTGTCTATCTCCCTCCCCTTCTCTTTCTCGCCTCTCTTTCCCCTCTCTCAACCTCTCCCATTCTCACCCTCTCTCTCTTTCTCCCTCCCATTTTTCTTCTCCTACAGTCCTGTAGCGTGATATCTATCTATATTGCATGTTAGAAGCATGATACATATGCTGATCCGGATCTACACTGGTCGCAAAACCCATAACCCCCATTTCTCCAGTCACAGCCAAATATAATGTTCTCACCTATATCTCATACAGTGGCGAAAGCGGACCACAGACAACCGGAGACGTCGGCTGCAGATGGCGTTTGAACGATGGCGACAGTTTACTAAGGAGGCTCAAAAGTAAGCGTGATCTCCCTTGTTTTTACTCCCCCCCCCCTTTCACCTTATTAAAGGTACATGCCCACTCAGTTGGCACAAAATGTTCTGTATATCAGAGACATCATCTGAGACATTTTCTAGCAAAATAAACATTCATTCACCATTACCCCACGTATTGATTGGCATTATTATACATTTTATATTAGAAATAAATTTCCACACTGATATCAGGGGCGACAACCGTGTTTCCTTAAAATATTAACGGACATTACTATTTATTCTCTGTATTTATTTTTTGCAATGATCATACTTTATAATCTGTCGAAATATTATTTTTTCAGATGACACATTTAATTAGTATAAATAATTAAAAAATATCATACCTCATTTGCATATGAAAATAGCCTGATACCACTGCGCGTCACTATCAGTAAAATAAATGTTACTACAGTGGAACCCCTCTAAACCGAACACCCTGGGGACAGACTGAAAAGTTCGGTTTATAGGGGTTTTCGGTTTAGAGGGGTTTTCTATTTCCAGTTAAGGAAATGTATGTTTTCCATCATTAACTCTTGGATTTGTATAGTATATACCATTATTACCATATTGATTACAAAGTCAAGTCCGAATGAGACGATTCTAAAGCACTCCCAACTTGCCATTTGTATGGAGAAATAAGAAATGTACCCCCAAATTATGCACCTTAACGGGGGCTCGGCTACCCAGTTGTGTTTTATCATGTGTAATTCCCAATAAACAGAGTGCAGATGACATGGGATAAAGGCCCCTAAGTATTTTGTGCCACTGTGGAACTTTCTCGATCAGCTGGAGCGCTCTTTTAAGAGCAGAATATGTTTTTTCTATTGACATTGCAAATAGTGCAGATTCGCAAGGGGTATAGCAAATAGTGCAGATTCGCAATGTTATCTGAGTCTACGGTCTACACTGGTCGCAAAGAGCATATGACACATTTCGCGTGTGCTGTGTAGTTACCGCGAGCTGCTACAATAGCCCACAGGCTACAGTCACGAGTTTACAGCCTCGTTAAATAATTATCAGATTATCTCAATTAATCGGTCGGTGGGTTCACAAATAATGTGCCGATTATTTTATTTCCGTAATTGTTACGTACGCGTATAATTAAATTGCGAACCATGCTATTGTAATGAGCTTGTAAAACAGCAAACATGTCTCGTATTTAGGTCGCATGTATTGAATAGATTCTTAACTTTGTAATGCCGCTTATGACGTTAAAAAAACACGCCGCTTAGCGCATTACACGCATGGATAGTTAATGTGCGTAATTTGATCAATTTTGTTATTTCTTCCACACAAATGTCAAGTTGGGAGTCCGTTAGAATCGTCTCATTCTCGTGGCTCCGCATTTTGGGAACCAGAGCTGAACAATACTACCGGGAACCAGTCTATTGTAAACACGGTGTGATTTTGACACCCGCTTGAAACAACAACATTGAAATTGGGCGCGGTGCATTTCTTGGATGACATCCTGACAGGTGACCGACCGTGTTTCCGGGGTTATTTTAACGCTGAAATATGGTTTTGGGACTTGAAATGGTGTCCGGATTACGGAGTAGAGGGGTTCCGGAATAGAGGGGTAGAAACTAATGTGTTTATATAGCAGAATATTCGGGACGTGGTCGTATGTGCGGTATAGCGTGAATTCCGGTATAGAGGGGTAGAAACTAATGTGTTTATATAGCAGAATATTCGGGACGTGGTCGTATGTTCGGTATAGCGTGAATTCCGGTATAGAGGGGTAGAAACTAATGTGTTTATATAGGAGAATATTCGGGACGTGGTCGTATGTGCGGTATAGCGTGAATTCCGGTATAGAGGGGGTCCGGAATAGAGGGGTAGAAACTAATGTGTTTATATAGCAGAATATTCGGGACGTGGTCGTATGTGCGGTATAGCGTGAATTCCGGTATAGAGGGGTCTGTGTTTATAGCAGTGGGGACGTAGACTGAATTCCGTATAGAGGGGGTATAGTAGAAACTATGTGTTTATATAGCAGAATATTCGGGACGTGGTCGTATGTGCGGTATAGCGTGAATTCCGGTATAGAGGGGTAGAAACTAATGTGTTTATATAGCAGAATATTCGGGACGTGGTCGTATGTGCGATATAGCGTGAATTCGGTATCGATGGGGTCCGGAATAGAGGTAGAAACTAATGTGTTTATATAGCAGAATATTCGGGACGTGGTCGTATGTGCGGTATAGCGTGAATTCCGGTATAGAGGGGTAGAAACTAATGTGTTTATATAGCAGAATATTTCGGGACGTGGTCGAATGTCGGTATAGCGTGAATTCCGTATAGAGGGGTAGAAACTAATGTGTTATATATCAGGGATATACGGGACTTGTATTGGTAGTTCGGTATAAGCTGAAATTCGGTAGAGGGGTAGAAAACTAATGTGTTTAATATAGCAGAATCTGGGACGTGGTCTATGGGGTCGGTATAGAAGAATTCCGGTAATAGGGGGGTGGTATATGAGTATATAGCAGAATATTCGGGAACGGTCGTAGTTCGTATAGGCGTGAATTCGTTTATAAGAGGGGTTAGCAAACTAATGTGTTTTATACAGAATATTCGCGTGTAAGTATTCCGGTATAGCGAGAATTTCCGGTATAGAGGGGTAAAACTAATGTAGTTTATAAATAGCAGAATATTCGGGACGTGGTCGTATATTCGGTAGCGTGGAATTCCGAATTTATAGGAGGGGAGGGGAACGGAATAAGGGAAGAAACTTAAATGTGTATATAGCGTATTCGGGAATGTGAACTAATGTATCGGTATTACGTTGGTTCGTATGGAGGGGGTCCGGAATAGGGGGTAGAAACTAATGTTTTTATTTATAGCAAATTATTCGGGACTGGTCGTATGATTCGGTATTAGCGTGGAATTCCGGTATGAGGGGGTCCGGGAATAGGTGGGTTTACCTAATGTTAATATTCGCAGAATATTCGGGACGTGGTCGTATGTGCTTTTTAAAGGCGTGAATACCGGTATAAGAGGGGGTTCGGTAATAGAGGGGAGAAAAACTAATTGTTGTTTTTATAGCGAATTATCGACGTGTCGTATGTTCGGGGGTTATAGCGTGAATTTCCCCGTGTAGAGGGGGTCCGGATAGAGGGGTTAAAACTAAAGTGGTTTTATATTAGCAAAATATTCGGGACGTGGTCTTGTGTGGTGGTATAGCGGAATTCCGGTAAAAGAGGGGGGTCCCGGTTTATAGAGGGTAGAAACTAATTGTGTTTATATTGTAGCAAATTTACGGGGGTCGTGGGTACGTATGTGCGGTATAGCGTGAATTCCGGTATAGAGGGGGTCCGGAATAGAGGGGTAGAAACTAATGTGTTTATATAGCAGAATATTCGGGACGTGGTCGTATGTGCGGTATAGCGTGAATTCCGGTATAGAGGGGGTCCGGAATAGAGGGGTAGAAACTAATGTGTTTATATAGCAGAATATTCGGGACGTGGTCGTATGTGCGGTATAGCGTGAATTCCGGTATAGAGGGGGTCCGGATAGAGTAGAAAACTAATGTGTTTATATAGCAGAATATTCGGGAACGTGGTCGTATGAGCGGTATAGCGTGAATTGGTATGAGGGGGTCCGGATAGAGGGGTCGAAACTTAATGTGTTTATATAGCAGAATATTCGGGAAGGTGTCGGTATAGCGTGCGGTATATAGCGTGATACGTATTAGAGTCCGGAATAGCGTGAATCCGGTATAGTGGGGGTGGAATAGAAACTAATGTGTTTATATAGCAGAATATTCGGGACGTGGTCGTATGTTCGGTATAGCGTGAATTCCGGTATAGAGGGGGTCCGGAATAGAGGGGTAGAAACTATTGTGTTTATATAGCAGAATCGGGAACGTGGTCGTATGTGCGGTATAGCGTGAAATTTCCGGTATAGAGGGGGTCCGGAATGAGGGGGGGTAGAAATAATGTGTTTATATAGCAGAATATTCGGGACGTGGTCGTATGTGCGGTATAGCGTGAATTCCGGTATAGAGGGGGTCCGGAATAGAGGGGTAGAAACTAATGTGTTTATATAGCAGAATATCGGGACGTGGTAGTATGTGCGGTTTTTGTATAGAGTGAATCCGTAATAGAGGGGGTCCGGTATAGAGGGGTAGAAACTAATGTGTTTATATAGCAGAATATTCGGGACGTGGTCGTATGTGCGGTATAGCGTGAATTCCGGTATAGAGGGGGTCCGGAATAGAGGGGTAGAAACTAATGTGTTTATATAGCAGAATATCGGGACGTGGTCGTATGCTGCGGTTCTAGAGCGTGATATCAGGTATAGTGGGGGATGTGCGGATTTTATCGGGGCGTGGATATTCCGTCTATGGGGGGTCCGGTTTGGAGGGGTTCCACTGTATTATGATTTTATCTCCATAGCGGGCACTCGTAATTTTTAGAGCTGGTGGAATAGTGACACAAATATAGACTTATTTAATTCCTATAAAGAACATGGTGTGCCTACTGAGTGGGCATGTACCTTTAACCTATGCTCTATCATTTAAAATTGCAATCCATAGAATAACTTGTATTCCATAAGGAATGGCACCGTGACAGAGCTGCCAACTGTTACGATTTTTCCGTATTTGTTCCGGAAAATACGTTAGAAATACGGAAGTACGGACAAAAATTAAAAAGTAAGATTTTTAAAAAAAATCAGCGCGGGAATATCTGGAAATAATAATTTTGTTTCACAATTCTGCCAATAAATCGTATTTTTTTATTTACACGTAATCATATTCGCCTAGGCGCTTACCATTTCAATTCTTGTGTATAATAGTAGTTTCAAGCGCTCAGCAATATTGATTTATTCATCACGTAAATTCATAAAAAAAAGAAGCATGTCTGCTCCAAAGCGTGCAGCCAACGAATTTGGGTAATTTTTATCGAAAGAAGTTAGAACACATCTGTTCATCACTGATTACAGCGAGACATGGCCCCATTTGGTCCTGTCAAGCAGTGTAATTGTGATTTTTCGGTTGGTCATGGTGGCCGAGACGAGGGCCAAGGCTCTAAAAAATTTACTTTATGCATATAAGTGTGTACTGATTTGTGTTCCGGAAAACATATGTGGCGTTCCTGAAAATAGCCCCTTTTTCTCTCCATGTTCCTCATGTGACCGACATGGGGTTGGCAGCTCTGCCGTGATGCCACTATTAAATCATATCTCTCTTCTAATTCGATGGAGGTTCAAAATTAAGGGGTATCTCTCCCTAGTTTTTATTCCCCCATGTTAACCTATGATTGTAATTTTAGTTTGCTGTCTGAATTGTAAATATTGGAAAATTACAATCCATAGAATCAATTATATTCCAAGTCAGTGACACCTTTTAAATCCAATAGTATTGTAATAATTATCCGATAATGCGAGTTCAAAGAGCGATATTATCAGATATTTAAAATTACAAGAGATCCATGATAATCGCGAAACACGACCTCCAGAGAAAACGTATATAGCATTTGCAATTTTATTGCTTTTTTTATGCAATCGGTAAAACAAAAATATTATATCCATATTATGTGAATGTCCCGCTCTTCTCCTCAGCCGGTGGTTCAAATCTTGTCTTTATAGCCTTTTACCCATTGAAGGCTAAAGATACAATATATTTTATTGAAATAAAAAATTATTTTGTTTATTTCTCAATAAAAGTATATGTTGTTACCACTCATTTGAACCGTCTCGTCGAGACGGTTCAAATGAGTGGTAACAATATATACTTTCGAGAATAAATAAAGAAAATTGCCAGTATCATGGGATACGGTTGAAATGGTTGACTGTTTCAACATTAGCGCCTTCTACGATTATGTTTGCAAACAGTGTAGATCCAGATGAGCTGTCTCGTCAGGATCTGCACTTTTTACAAATAATATTGACATTTTTTAAGAAAAAAACACCCACTTTTCATTAATGGACTCGTCTGAAAATAATATTTTTGACGATTCTTTGGGTCGGAAAATTAGCAGATCAAAATCCATTACAGTTTCTAGTGATGAAATTGTTACGAAATTATGACCAATTTTCTTTTTCAGCTCAAATAAAAAGTAACTGTCCGGATATTAGTTTGTATGTGTGTCTAGTTTTACTTGGACAACCAGAATATCAAGATGCGTACTTGTTTGAAAAAGGATTTACTTATTTTTGGCTGTGACTGGAGAAATGGGACTTATAGGATTGACGACCAGTGTTGATCCAGGTCTGCTAGCACGCTCCTGTAGACTGATAATGATCTACGCTATATTGCCTGTTAGAAGTATGACAGCTGTTTCCTTAACCTTTAGACCGCTACACACAACAATTGTCGTCTACTGTTGCTTTTATATCTTGCCTTATTTCTCAATAAAAAACATTGTTTGACAGCACTTCAGAATCATTTCCAATGGAAGTGATTCTGAAGTGCTGTCAAAGCATGTTGTAAATTATTCTAAAGTGCTGTCAATACATGTTTTTATGCCACCGGGTTTCGAAGAAACGGGTGGCATATAGTGTTTGGACAACCGTCTGTCCGTCCGTCCGTCCGTCCGTCCGGGCACACATTAGGGTACTTATGTGGCTAGCCCCACAGGGTTATGGACTTGGTAAAGGATAGGGTTGGTTACAATTAGCCACCTAAAAAATCCTTTTTATGTGGCTAATATTTAACATGTGATAAGCCACATAAGTATAGTACTGTAAGAACGTCCGTCCGTCCGTCCGTCACACTTTTCGGTTAACCACTTTGTCACAGTTTCTCAAATATGCTGCAGGTGGCATCCGTGTTCGACAGACGCATTTCTTGTTGATGATAAAATGGAAAATAGAAAATAAACAGCAGACGACAAAAATTAAGATAGCGGTGTAAGGGTTAATGGAATGCGGATGCACAGGCTGATCTAGATCTACACTGGTCGCAAAACCCATAAGCCCCATTTCTCCAGTCACAGCCACATTTCATGCTGTGTGAAAAGGAGCCTATTTGATTGTGTGTATCAAGGATATCGTGGTCCAACTTGATTGTATGTACATCATGCTACAATCGCCCTTTTTACAAGCAAGAAGGCCGTAAACTACACAATTTTGACCGGATTTCTATAAATAAATTCAACAGGAGATAACTAGCTACGATCCCTCATTCAGCTGCAGAAGCTACATTGAATACACATTATGATATTGTTGGAGATACAATTCAGTGATACAATCAAGTTGGGCCACTTAAGGTTGTTGTACCCTTCTTGTGGCCACATGTATTGTTTATGGAAATCTAATAAAGACCCTGCTCATAAACCAATAGCTACTTGCACCAATAAACCATATATATGTGTTCAATAGGTCGTTATGTAGATGCTGCCAGCAAGGAAATCACACCATATGCTGTAGTTCGAACATAATAATCAAATGTTGGTGTTTTACATAAATCAACATTGATATATTTGCATATTACAGGTGTGTGTGCATTTTTATTGGTAGGAGTATCTGCATAAAGACTTACAGATCGTATCCATATGGTTTATTTATGCTATTGTTTTATTAGTAGGATTTTTTATTTGACTTCCATAGACTATATGGGGCCACAAGAAGGGTACAACTACCTTAATGGAGGATAAATTTGTATTAGATAAATTCCTGTAAATTCCTGTCATGTCAAAATCACATTTTTGACCAGCGGAGTTCCTGATCAGCTTCCATGCACCTAATGAAATACCACATATTACGCCATACATTTTTTGTCAGTTTCTTTGCGTTCGCACCGCCCCTACTGAGGTAATGATTTGTTGTTGTTGTTGTTAATTTGACGTGACTTTTCAGGCCTGGATAAGCGTTCTTTTGTGCCAGGTGTTTCCTCTTTGTGATGTATTTCTTCGTCTATGTACTGTTCTTGTCGGACTATGTTTGAACATATATGTGGCCATGACTGGAGAAATGGTGATTATGGAATTTGTGACCAGTGTAGCTCCTGGTCAAATAACACACTGCTGTCACCTGATAACAATCTACATTGCTTGCAAGTGAAAGTGAATGGGTTTGACATCTTAGCTGTTGCTGTTAAACCCATTCACTTTCATTTTCACTTTGCTAGAAGCATGATGGTGTTTCATTAATGAAATGGCGAACAGTGCAGATCCTGATCAGACTGTGCAGATGCACAGGCTGATCTGGATCTACACTGGTCGCAAAACCCGTAAGCCCCATTTCTCCCATCACAGACACATATGTTGAGAAAGCTATGACAGTTTCTGAGCCCAAATAGTTTGCTACAAATAGGAACCGCTCATGAACCGCTTCACCGATTTTGATGATATTTGGTCTAGGGATGCTGCTTTGTTTCGCATATGACCGACCACCCTAGGTCAAGGTCACTGAGGACTTATGTTCATCTTGTTTGTTTGTTTTTTTTCAATAACCTCTTCACCGATTCTGATAATATTTGGCCACAATGTGTGTAGGGATGCTGCTTGTTTTTCATACGACCCACATCCGACCGCCCAAGGTCAAGGTCACTGATGACTTGGATTTTTTTATTAAGGTCTGCCAGCAAGGGGATTAGCTTTGTTTAACGATGCCAGTTCTTGTTTCTCATAGTGTCAATTCATGCAATTATCTCTGACATGAGGTTATTCCAATTTCAGGGCTGAATATATATTTATTTCGATGTAAATATTCCGTTTTGATTTTGGGATTTCCCCCCCAATGCAGCAGGTTAAATGCGGGATCGAACCCGTTGACCCAGCCTTAAATGACCTTAGCTGTTGATAGGCCGTGAAACTCCAATAAACAATCAGCGGCTATATACATTCAAGTTAATATGAATCTTCAAGATAATGTTAACATCTTGAAAATGCAAGAAAAGATGTTGTAAATTCAAGAAAAGATCTTCAAAATTCAAGTACAGATCTCGAAAATTCAAGAAAGATCTACAGAAAATATGTTGAAATTCAAAATTAGATCATGAAAATCATGAAAATTCAAAAAATAAAAAAGCCTGAAAATTAAAAAAAATAGTCACAATATTATATTGAATAAATGGATATAAAAAAATCAACTGTGGCGCTAAGGGGCATCCGTATAGTTCAAATATGCTTTCTACAATATTAATATTCCCGTGCATAATTTGATGTGCATCATAGAAATGTGCCTTAATTTAATTTCCGTAAATCTATTTGTAAATTTTAATTTTTCTCATACAAAACTCACTTGTCGTATGGAGTTAACTGAAACTTGTCTTCTGTTAAAAAATACAATTTACACACAAATATTTAGGATTATGCGAGAAAAGACATTGCCAGCAGAATATAAGTAAGTTAGATTTATATACATATAGCATGTAGTCACTCACGGATATTGGAAATGGTGAATGTAATTCATGTATGTAACACATGTGATGAGAAATGGGGATAATTCACGTATAGTATACCGGAACTAGTTTATGATAAAAGGGGACTGGTTATGGGACTCCATGTATTTGTGTGCCTGTATCGTCAGACTATGTGGTTTGCTGTGTTGGTCGGGACCTGTGCTTATCAAACATACCAAGCTTGTATTCTGTTCTCACGCAATCATGAAGTTTGATTGGCCGAGACTGAGTAGCTCAGTCTGGGCCAATCAAACTGCATGATTTCTAGTATGAATTTGAACTTACTGAGCTTGTGTTCCATCTCATGCTAAACATCATGAAATTTTATTTGTCCCGACAATCAAGCTGCATGATTTCTAGTATGATTTTGAAGAAAGAAAATTCTCAGAATGTTGTAGACGCACAGGACCCCGGATAATAGAGAATGGAATGTGAATGAGATTTGTGTTTTTCTATGCACAGGTGTATGATATGGAAAGGTACTTCACAACAAGCTTATGTATTTGAAATATTTCTATCTAAATCGCTCCCTTATATGAGTAATATGATTATTACTAATCCTATTGCTCTTAGGGGAAGGGCCAAGTGGTGTTGGTGTGGTATGGAAGGAATCGAACCCGTTGGCCCGGCCTTACAGGCGCGTAGCTGCCATTAGGCCAAAAAGCCCGGGCCTGCTCATCGTTTTACTAAAAGAAAGAAAAACCGAGATATTTAATAGGCCTACCTAGATCTACCCGTCCTAGGCCTATATAGACCCAGGCCCCCTAGCGGCCTCGCTCGCTCGACCTTTGTTTCCAGGGCCTGCACATCATTTGCCTCCTGGCTACGCCATTGCCTTAAATCACCTTAGCTGTTGATCAGCCGTTAAACACCAACAAAGAAAGAAAGAAAGAAAGAAAGAAACAAACTATCTGAATCTCTAACTATGGAAGTTGATCTTAAGTGGACATTGCTAATATTTACAAACAGTGTAATCATGATGAACCGCCTCATCAGATCTGCCCCATGTTAGCATACATATTAATTTTATTTTGCATTACCCCCTTTACTGCATAATGGAACAGTCTCAATTATAACATGAAATAGTCCATGTCAGAATCTAAGGGGTGAAAGAGTGAAACTCGTCTGCTGCTGTTTTTTTCTTCTTGCTCAATGAAAACATGCTTTGACGGCACTTTATAATCATTTCCATTGGAAATGATTCGAAAGTGCTGCCAAACCATGTTTTTATGAGAAAAATGTAAACTAGAAAATAAACAGCAGACGACAAAATTTAGTCCACTTTCCCATCTGAATAGAATTGATCAAGTGACCTTATTGTCTGATTAGAGTATATGCACATGTATGTGGTACAGGACATATG